>JANTPZ010090189.1:0-34515 GCA_025593235.1 Vachellia pachyceras | reverse complement strand
TGCATTAAAATATTTGTGAGGGGAAAGCTTTTGTCTTGCCTCTCAACAAAGAAAAACTCTTTAAATTGCACCAATCAAAAGCATATGTGGAGACATCATTTTGCTGAGATTGAGCAAAATTTTGAAGCAAGTAAGTGCATCTTCCTCTTAAAGATCTTTATGATTATCAAAAGGAAGAGATTGCCTGTCATCTGTCTTAAACAAAAGGATAGGATGTGAAAAAATTGAAGTCACATCAACACAACATCTCAGTTAGGCCAGTGACACTGTACTAAGTTTACTGTTCCCTACTTTCTTCACTTAGTTTTTCTTTGGTGCCACAGTATAGTTTCTTGGCCCTTCAAGTCTTTTTAAGACAACCATTTTACCCCTACTGGTTTGAATCTTAACTAGGGAGCGAATCAGAAGTTTGCATTCCTATATGCACAGCTAAAAGGGCAACATGAGCTGAAGATGTGTTGATAATAATTGGACAGAGATTTACAATGACCAATATTGTCCAAGTTCAAATTCTTTAGGCGTCATGAGCTTATTATACTAACAGTTAATCCATTTCATGAAGATTTCTTAACATTTAATCTTCTGAGGAAGCCTTGCCTGACGCTTTAATTTAATGAGTTTGACATGTGTGGACAAAGTTGAAAGGGGAATTCACACATGCCATTCACACCTAACTAATCCAGTAATACTATTAGAAGAACGTATGTTTGTGTATTACTACAGTAATTTTTTTTTTACCCAGAAGAAAAGTTCACAGTAGTTGTCCACCCCGGATGAGGAACTTTAAAGTTGTGGGATTTTGCCAAAGTCATTGTAGCTTAGCAATATAAAAACTCTAATGCAAGTAGAAAGACGCATGTTCGATCACACTTATACCATTAGGCCGTTAGTTCTTGCACCTCTAATTCAAGTAAAAGAGTTGTGGGATTTTAACAGTGCCTTTGTTAATGTTTACAGCTAATTAATGTTATGAACACTCCGTGTAGAAAAATCACGAGTTCGATTCTATTTATAATTTCAAACCCTAAATGTCTACCCTTCTAATTGTAATGTATATGTTGTTGTTGTTAGAAGATCATTTATTACTACTTTCAAAACTTTTTCTACCAAAAAAAAATTAAGATTAGTTTTACTTTTCACCTCAAGCTGTGTTATACAAGATTATCCTTGACAATACTATTTGCTCAAAGTAATACAACTTGGGAGAGCCTGGAATATGTTATAGAAAAATACATAGGAAATAAAGTACTGCAGCTTTATTGGTTAAATTATTGAAATTGGTGGATCATTTGTGACGTTAGCAGAAAATCAGATTCAAGATTTTAATAGTGATCCTGCTAACATTGAACTAAACCACTGTCATTATCCCCTAATGCACATTATTAGACACAAGGCAATCATTCTTCTAAATAACAAGTTCACGAGTGTAACATTGCATCTAGGTCTTGTAAACCAAACCTATAGAACCAATTCAGTGGCAAGAAACATAATAATTCTAAGAGAACGACAGCCAACATAAAGTTTAAAAATATATTTATCTTGAGTATCAGAAAGGGAGTAATACATGTAAAGTTTAAAAATTGCATGAAACACAAAAATTCTTAACAACAATTTATACTGCACAACATAGCTTTGTTTGGTGCAGCACTTTAAGGGAAAATGACAGTTTAAGAAATACTGAAATACACAGTAATGTCGGCCAAGTCAATTTTCAGAACAAACTCAAACCACGTGTACGCCTTTAAGAAGATGTCTAACTACAATCTGCCCACCACATAAAACTGCCTTCATAATTTAGAGATTGTCTATCATTCTACCAGCCAGTCAGCCTACTATTGATCAATAATCAACTGTCACCATTTATTCTAGAAAATGCATCCCCTCTCAATTTCTCTCTGATACTGAGAGTGCCACTTCTAGGAAAAATAAAACAAATAAATAAACACAAACATGCAAAAAGGCCATTTGAACAATAGGTTTTACTTGAACCAGGGACCCTACATGATTCTTGTCCATCTCTACCAAATTGAGATTGCAGAAAAATTGAAAGGATGCAAATCCATGCTAAATATCATGCATTATTTCTCTCTATTGGTAAATTGCAACAGTTTCTGAAACTAGGAAAATAACTCTTCAAGAAAGATATGGTGGTTCACTGTATTTGTAATCCCTTTTTTCTTTTTTTTTTTTGGGGGGGGGGGGGGGTGGGAGGACAGTGAGAGGATGCAGCAAAAACGCCAGTTACAATAGGGCCTTTCTCTGCTGGAAGAAATTACACCCGTACAACTATTGAAAGAAATAGTAAAAGCATGGTGAAATCAAAAACCAGGCTCTTGTTAGCCTGATATCAAACTACATGTGATTTAATGGTCTATTTCATCTGATCTTTTAACCTTTATTTCTTTTCAATGAAAGACTTAACCAACGCCATCCATCTTATAAGCTCCATTTGATTCTTGTTTTTCATGTACTCGTGCAAGAATACAGCAAGTTCATCATTTATACCCCTAGCTTCCAAGAACCCATAAAGACTATCTTGCAACGCATCATCCAGTTCCCTGTCAAGAACCAACAGAACAAGAAATATTAAAAGAATTCTAGCTCAGATATCATCTAAAATTTTAAAGCGAAAAGGCAAAAGTGGAACAGAGTAAATAAACCCACTTGAATTGAGGACCAGCATGAGGCTGAGTTAGCTTATAATTATCACTTGCACGTACGAACAGCCTTTTGATCTCTATAGTATCTGGCCAAGCAGAACACATGATTTCCAAGATACTGCCACCTTCTCCCTTAGATATGTTGACAATGAACGTAATGTGAAGCTGCATATCTTCCTCTTTGGCTCCTCCAGCACCACCTGAATTTGGAACAGGAACGGCCCCATCAAATGTGCTGACTTCAATTTTAATGTCTTCATAACCAAATTTGCCCTTCAATCTAATCCATTGCTCACCAGGTCGATCATCAATCATAAATGAACCGAACTTTGTAACAGGCTACAAGACATTAACCACCCAAATGACCACACATTCAAAAGGACAAAGATTGGATATTTCTGGGAACGGGAGTTACATGTTTTGTTTAGACTCACCAAATCTGATAGAAGAAAGGTAATAAATTACCTAAAACTATACATAATTGCTAAGATAATGTAAGATATAGAAAGCATATAAAGTGAAACTTCATTAAGTTGGAAACTCGTCACCCCTTTCATTAATTTAGAAACCAAAATGTCCCATTTCCATCGTGACATTCAGTGCATTAGCTACAACGAAATAGAAAACACTTTCATCACCAAATTCCAATATCAAAGAAGCTTTTCAGGGTTCGTATATTTGATTTCTTTTCTAAACCAAAATCCACCTGACCAAAAAAAACAAGAAGAAGATCAAGTATTTATGGGCAAGCAACTGATGAAACGAAGATATGTGTTTTGTATAACTTGCCAAAATATAAAAGATGAAATTTAACCAAATTTCCCGAAAGCAAAACGGCTAAGAGAAATGCAGGCACGAAACAAAGTCAAAATAAAACCTGAAATTTTACAGTGTTGGAACTCGCTACCCCTTGCATAAAGAAATCGAATATAGTTTACAAATTCCATTCCCATCACAACAATCCAATGCTTTAAGCAACAATACATAGACTATTTTTTCATCTCCCAAACTCTAAATTCGAAGCAGCCCTTCGAGAATCAAATTATTCGAAGTTCTTTTCTTATTCAGCGTTCTCTCAATTGGAAAGAAAATTCCAATGACACTGGCTGACTCTTGTCTCATGGGTTTTATGCTTCGCCGTAAACTCAAGGGTATGGGTTCGAGCTGGCAGGACCTTAATTTCCCGTTTAAAAATTTCCAATGACCCTCTGTCTTTGATCGAAATCCATTACACGCCAAAACGAACGTAAAAGCGCATATTAAGAATGAATAACAGTCAACCATAGACAATGATGGACTGTAATGTAATGGTAAATATAAGAAAGTAAAACGGGAAAGGAATAGACCTGCTTTGGAGGAGAGTGTTCGAGCTCGTACAGAATCTCATTTCGGAGGTATCTAAGGATGTTCCCTTCGAAAGCTGCTTTGCGCGTTTCGGAGATGTAAGAGCAAGTCCTTCGAAAATAAAACGCGGGGTTGTGAATGGCGACGTTGTTTCTAGCTATCGAGACAGAGGATGATAAACCAAGTCGCTGATGTTGCAGTAATTGGATGAAGATTTTCCTTAGGGAACGGGAAAGACGATCCATGGACGAATAAAGATTTCTCAGCGTAGAATGCAAATTGTGAGGTCAAGTGGAATCGATCAGGGGCAAGGGTTTATGTTCTGAACCCAAAACCCCAGAAATTCAATCAAGAAAGAAACTAGACAAGAATTTTATCGTAGTTGTGAACAACTAAGCGCTTGTTTAGTAACAAAAAAGACACTTTAGTCCAATGACAATAATCCGTAACACGGTAGAGAAGTATTTATAAGTATTCTTACATAAGTCGAGACAAATATATAGAAAAGATTGTCTCGTTTTGCAGAAAAACACTGTTGAACATGGTTATAAGTGCTTATGGCAATTTGTTGTTGTATCCGGCGTATAAACATTAGTGGATCTTCCAACTTTTCTGTAACGTTGTACTCATCCTGGTGACAGCAACACCTACAAATAAAATGGTTAATCTAAGTTGCGTCCTAGGACACTGTTTGTAAGAGCTATTCTGCGACTACCGATAAGTAAGTTACTGCACTCCCCAGGATTAAACAGATTCTTCCTATAAGGATATAGGGATACAGAACTAACAGAAGGTATAATAGAACTCAACAGATAAAACACGTTGCAAAAGGAGGAGAGTAGTACAAGGATGTTGTATATATTTTTAGAGACCTCAACTTAGGACCTTACATAGCCACCAAATTGCAGCAAAAATGGAGCAATTTTTTAAACTTTGGGCAGCCTCAATAATTTTAACAAATGGGCAGTTTCTAAGCATTTATCCCCATAAAAAGTCTTTAAAAGTTGATTTCACATGTTACAAAATGAAAAACTTTAAAATCATTAATATATGGTATTAATCACAATAAAACTTTATTTACAAAACCCATTTATATTTTTAAGCATTTCGGAGTTTAGGTCCCATTATTTATGTAGGAATAATAGTATTTTCGATTAGCTCTTTTTTTCAAGATAATATTTGAATTTCACAAAAGGCCTTGATAAAGGAAAGGTACTCAGACTACACTTAACTTGCACATAAAAGAGTAGTGGATATTGCTGGATTTATCTCCAATGGCCTTTACCATGTGCAAGCTCTTTCCTCCTCTTAATCCCAAATTAATGTGGGATTCTTCCTTTGACACACTCACACAATATTTACAACATTTGCCAAACAGCACCATTGTCTCTCAACCTAAAATCATTTAAAATAAATTAATTTAAATAATTGTGAAACTAATATTAGAAAAAAGATTTTTTATTAATCAGCACATTTTGAAATAATTATTTTCAAAATATCTTTGTACTCGTACGTAACGTGCTCGTTTGGATTAGTGATCAAATCTACTTTTTTAATATTTTATTGTCTACAAAATAAATATGTAAGAGGAATTTTATCTCAACTTACAAAAACATGTTGATCAACAATAATGCAAACATAAAGTGTTTGCTGCAAGAGTTAACGATGAATATTTCGCTTGGGATGGTCGAACGCTGATTTTAAGCAATAGTCTCATTTATTGCTATTTGGCATTGTGTTTTAAGTGCTCTTTATTATGTGTGCTCCTGTGATGCATGCGTTGATAAAAATGAGATTGATTGAAGATTCCGAAGGTTCCTTTGGGGTAGCTCAGAGGCAAATAGAAGAGTTCATCTTGTTGCTTGGGATGAGGTTTGCTGCAGTAAGGAGGAAGGGGGATTAATCAAGAAGCGAGATGCGTTGTGGGTTAGATTCCTCCATGAGAAATATGAACGTGGCACTGATATTGTGCCCCCAAGGTCTGGAAAGGAATCAAAGAAGTTTGGGATCTAGTGCTGAATGGGATTGGTGGAAGTTAGGTGATGGTCAAAAGGTTAAATTCTGGGAAGACTTGTGGCTACTAGGTTTTCAACCTTTGAAGAGTTATGTTTCTTGTTTCTTAGACTAGAATTTAAAGGATGAGCCTGTAATAGCATATGTAACGGAGTCTGGAGGGTGGTGTTGGCATAAGATGTTGGAATTCTTACCCAGTATGGTGTTAAATGAAATTGATAGGATGCGACCGCCGAACGGAAGAATGGAAGATAGACCTATTTGGAGGAGAACCTTGAGTGGCGAGTTTTCGATTAAATCGGCCTATAATTTGATACGGTCGAATACAAACAAATCACGGTAGCTAAATGGCGTCGGATTTGGAAACTTGATATTCCTCAACAAGTCAAATCTTTTGTGTGGTTATGCATGAAAGATCAGTTGTTAACAAATGTAAATAGGGTCTCTAGGCATATGTCTAGGTCTGAGGAATGTGTTACGTGTGGGGCAGCTAGGGAAGATACGATCCATGTTTTACAGGATTGTTAGGTGGTAGTGGAGTTTTCGTGCCTCACCATTCCCCCTCAGTTGTTGACAAATTTCACTCCATCTTAGAAGGAGATAGATGGATTAACTGGAACATTTGACAAAAGGATAAGGTCATGGGGATTCGTTGGTCAATATGGTTCCCCATCTTATGTCGACAACTTTGGATTACCCACAACTCAAGAGTCTTCCAAGGAAAAGCGGTCGGGTACTATCAAATCACTGCAAGATCTCGAGCTATGGCATGCTGGGTAAAGGACTCTTTATGTCTGCCTAGAACTGGCGTGGATCGACATCCTGGGTGGAAAGCATCATATATGGGAGAAGTGAAGTTGAATGTGGATGGAGCTAGTGAGATGAGGAGTGGGGATGTGGCATGTGGTGGAGTAGCTCGGGACTATAATGGAAATGCAATGGGAGGTTTCTTATGTAATTGGGGACCTGGGGATAGCCTCTTTGCAAAAATATGGGCGGTGATATGGGGTCTAAAGAGGGCCTGGGGATATAGGTTGGAAGAAGGTGGTTGTTGAGTCAGATTGTCTAGAATAAGCTTTGATCACCCCTACTTTGACATGTGTGAGGAGATTCAGAGGTTGTTAGAGTGGGATTGAGATGCAACCATCGAATGGTGTCCTAGAGAAGCGAACCAAGTGGCGGATATCGTGACTAAGGAGGCGTTGCACGTCATGGATGAGGCTACCTCTTTGAAACTCCTCCTAAATTTTTGTTGAAGGCCCTCAATAGGGATATGTTTTAATTGTTGAGTTTTATTTCTTAATGAAAAAAAGTTGATAAAATGAAATAGAAGTGATTTTCTTTAAAAGTACAGTTTTAAATTTAATTATAAATATTGTGATAACAAATTTTTATTTAATTAAATATTTTAATATTTTCAAATTTTTTCAATAATACATTAAAGTTTTTATTATTTCATTTGTAATTTTTTTTAAAATTATACCGTACATACTTATAATAAATTTTATGTTCATTTTCTATCAAAATATATTTCTAAAAATTTATTAAAATAAGTTATTCTATTCATAAAAATTTATTTTTAATACTTATAATTTAAATATAAATTATATCACATCATCTCATGAAATTTTTTTCCCAAAATTCAGTCTACCTAAAATTTACTTTAATCACCGTTTATCACCTGGTTGAACATGAGTTCGTTATAGTGTAGGTCGGTGATAGTTATTGGGCTTTATTTGGTTTCGTTGGGGGTTGTTGGGCTTGTGTTGGACGGTGTTTGTTACTTCTAGTATATTCTATAATTTCAGCCCCCAGAAAAAATATAAATATATGTATATATCACCTGAATCAAATGCTTTAATAAAATTTTACATGGAGCCGCTTGGAAACGAAGTATATAAGCACTTTTACCAAGCTAAAGTTAATATGTAAAGGAATTTGTCTTATTTTACGAAAAAAACACTAGTGAATATATGTTTGGGCTCTCCATAATCGTTGTCAAACACATCCATTAACCACCCATTGTATGTGGGTTAACCGTAAAGTGTTTAAACTTCTCACTATACAAGAGGAGTTCGAATCTCAATGGGGCATTTGGAAAAGCATCTCAACTCTTAAGTGCCTATGTAAACAATTGAGAGCAATTGACAACCCGTCTTACTCAACATTTGTATGATATATAAGGAAGAGAGATTTCACCTTACTCATTTCAACCCCTTTCCAAAAATTTTGTATCAAATAATAAACTAATGCTTTTAAATTTTTATTAGAAGATATGCCCACATCTAATACTTAGCAGTGCTTTGAATATGATTGCCCGTACTACGGAGATGTTTGTGCTTAAAGGGGAAAAACAAGAATTTACATTGCAATGGATATTTTAAGGAAAATACTATATTCCTCCTATTCAAATTATAGTAGTTAGTTAGAAATTATTCATGAGTGAGCGTAGATACAAGACATATTTCCATTTTATCTACTATGTTTACCATTATTCGAACAAACTTATTTTATTAATATATAAACCGATGAAATATTACATTTGCTATATAATTAGGTAAATAACCTCACTCCATGCATCTAAACTGGTTAAATAGCCGTTACATACATACACAATAACTAAATTAAAAAAGTGATACTTGAATTTGAGCGTGATGTGAACAAAAGGATATTTGATAGAGATCGTTGGATAAGGAGAACTTGACTAAAAGGAGGGTTTTGAATTTGACAAGGAATGAGGATAGAATTGTGTGGTGGTGATGTGTTGTGTTGTTGTTGGCCATGCTCTTCTCCCTTATCTCCTCTACTTGTCTGCACACACGTTTTCTTCATAAGACATGTCCTCCAACTGCTGTTTACCATCATCGTACAGTATGTGGTCTGTAAATAGGTCACATGGCCTGTCAAAAGTAGTATATGTCTCACCTGCATTTAGTCTGATATGTTTAAACATAGAAGTAGGCTCACCCCAGCCATAAGTTTATTGGAAAACCGGTTAGTTGGATGGAGAACAGTTTTTACAGAGTTTGAGTTAAAGCATATGTTTTGAAAAATAAATTTCGGGATAATGGCTTTTACCAATACCGAATCAAAACATAGGTTTTGAGACGTGCTTGAAAATCTGTTGGGAGAATGATTTTACATGTTCTAAGGTAAGTATGTGGGATAAGCTTTGTCTCAGCTTGCATGCAACGTGATTGGGAATCACTCCCCAAAAACTGTTTGGGAAGTTATGATGAGAGTAACTTCTAGGGATTCCGAATCAAAAAGTAAGTAAGAAAGAGAAAAAAGAAAGAAAGAAAAGGAGGAAGGAGAAAATTTGTTAGGAGAGAGTGTATAATTTAACAAGAAAATAGCATTTTCAAAACCTATGTTTTAAAAATACGTTTTGTCTCCAAAATAACATTGGTACAAAATTTAATATTTGGAAGAAATTTAGGATTTTATTATAAAACCTAGGTTTTTCACCTACGAGTCAAACAAGCATTAAGTTTAGTAATTTGGAAAAACCTGTTAATCTCTTACAATAAAAAGAGATAATACGAAATTACTCAACCAAAAAAAATCTTTTTTTTACCAAAAAAAATATCTCTAGCCATTACCAACTGTAAGTTATATTTTCTTTTAACATTTAGAATGTTAAAAATCATAATAAAAATAAAAATTATTTTTTAATACTGTAAGCATCTATTTAATTGTTTTTATATCTATATATTTATAAATTTATAACAGGTTTTGCATTGAATTATCAACAACTCTTAGTTTCATGGCGTCGTGAAGCATGCATTCAATATATGGTTATTATAATAATGGATTCACTGAAAAGTAGGACAGTTCTTTATAGAAGATTAAAAAAAAAGGCAAATTCAATCAAAAAGGGATTTATTTATCAAATGGTTTTAAATTGTTGATAAATATGTGACTAAACAGTAAATTTCCCCTAAAAAATGATAAAACTAAAATATAAGTGATTTAAAAACTCAAAATTAAAAGGTAAAACTTAAATCACATACTAAATATTATTATACATCTTCCATCGCTCAACTGTTTTAAACTCCCTTTAATTATAATCTGGTAAAAAAAATCCCGAATCTGGTAAAGAAAATCCCTTTATTGGCCCTTGATGATGTTAATGTACTTGATAAAACTTTACCCAACCAAATAAGGGGTAACGAATGTACTCCATTTCTGATTAAAAAAATAAACTAAACGTCATATTCTTCAACGACATGAAAATAGCAGGATGAGACTTAAATTTAATTTTTAAAAATTATTTAATAATAACAATTAAATGTTAGAATATTAGTTGCAAATTAAGGCAGTTATATATATATAATGGCATTAGTTGACAAAATTAAGCATTTAGTACTCACAAGTCAGATAATAAGGTCACTTGCAGTATTTTGTAATTAAGTTTTCATATTTGTATCTCTTTTTGTTTACAAAATTTTGTAGAATCTTATAATAATAATTACTAAATTAATCTTTTCATGTTCCCATGACATTTTTTACGAATCAACCATATGATAAAAAAAACTCCTTTGATATATGTAAGTAATAAGGAGAATTTAGACAAAGAAGAATATATTTAAAAGATAAAGTGAATCAATTTCTTCCTTTCAGGATAAAATATATCACTTGGTTACTTCTTATGTTCAATAGGAGAGGGAATAACCTGTGAATATTACTTAGCCGCACGTGAGTTCATCGCTAATGGCATATTCACTTACACATGAACAACACCACACAAATTTTGGTGGGAATAACCCTATGAAGCATAGAAGAAGAAGATATGAACAAGAAAGTTGTACACGATTTCTTCAAAACGTGTGTAACACTTTCCTTTAGGTTTAATTTACCCTCACATATTCTTATATTACATTATGTAAGTTAGGCTTATCAGCCTAATTTCCTTCTGGTTACAATAGATACCTTGAATATGAATTACACTCATAAACGTTCAAGTCAAGAGAATAAAAGCTCTTAGAAAGTGATGATTTGACTTTATTTATGTATGCACTCAAAGAGAAAAATAATTAATTTGATCTTGTTGTGTATATCCAAATGGAGAGAGAAGGATGTTTATAGAGTACGGAGAGATACCTCTTTGATTAAAAGTCACAACCATACCACTTCAATAAAAGTCAACCATATGTTAGATTCATAAATTACACAGGTTGGTTAATGAATCAACACAATTTATTTATTTAAAATGACTTTCCACAAGATTATAGTTATACATTTATGGTATGTAGAAAAACATAATTTTAGAATTATAATTTTCTACCCAACCCTTAAAATAAACTTAATATTTTATAAAGATATAACCTTTCAAAAATCACATATGCCCATTTTTAAAATATTCAAACAACAAACACCTTAAGAACTGCTTGGTCAAAGTCAGTCAGTCAGCCACCTTCTAAATTTTCCATCTTCCATGACTTTGTGTAGAAGACTCAATAGTCAATCATAGATAGACTCCAAACTGAAATTACAACTCCTAATTATCACACACATCACTTTCATAATCACAATCCTTATTCTCTAATCTCAAAAGCTAAAATATACTCCCCCTTTTCTTTTTGTCATGGATAATATACTCCCTCTTATATTTATAAAAAAAATACTTACATACTTTCGTTGATATGTAATCTATATTCTTTCTAATAAAAATATTTCAATTATAATGGGTTATTTAGATAGAGAAACAATCAAAAGAAAATTATGAGATATGAGGTGTATAACATAAAGTAATTAAAATATTTTTATAAAAGGGGCTGAATAACATGAGTAAGTATTTCTTTGAACGAAATACATTTGGTTAGCAAAAAGAATGAAATACATTTGAAAGATTTCTGAAATTACAATAAATTGTTTTCTTTTTTTTCTTTTTGATCCATTAATAACATATCATAACCATTTCATTCGCCTTCTTTCCCTCTGTGCACTTTTGGGGAAAAAATGATTTTTTTAATACGTTTACAGTCTTAAACTAATGTCTTGAGGATTAATTAGCCTCGCCTTCCTGGACTAATGGACCCCACCCGCCACTTTCCATCTCAATCATCATTACTTTTCATATTTTTTTCCTTTTTCAAGTTATATCTTTCCTAATCTTTTTTTTTACTTGACAAGTTAATATAAAAAACATTTTAAAATCTATAAAAAAATATATTAAAATTTTTAAAAAAATCTTAAAATCTATAAATTTTTTAAATTTTGTAAACTCTTCAGTAAACTTTTTTCTTTTAACGAAATCTTAAACCTACACTATGGGTCCGTTTAGTAAAGCGGTGGAGAAGTACTTATGGGCTTATTCACATAAGTCAAGGCAAATATGTGGAGGAGATTGTCTCGTTTTGCAGAAAAACACTGTTGAACGTACTTATGGGTATAAACTGAGCGTTGCCAAACAAGCACTAGGTCTCCCCTGATCACATCTCACTACTTAATTTATTATAACAAAGAAACCCCACCCTACGCCATCATTATAGCAAGCGTTACTTCCTTTGTCACCAAGACAACTTTTTAACACTATTTTCTTTCAAAAAATCGGATCTTACATCTATACTATAATAAATTAATAATACTCCCATATGATATAAAATAAAAATCACTTTATTTACAGGCCAAATGACATTTTAGGCCCTTCTAAAAATTAATCAATACTAAAAATATTATTTACTTAAAAACATCAAAATTCAACTGGCTCACTTGAAACTTGAGACTGGGGCATTCTGGTAAATTCGCCCAAACTCCAAGAGGCCGTTCATGTACAAACGCGGATTTTATATACGCCCATCACGCTCTGAAAATTACAGAGACGGTGCGGCACCACCTCCACCTGCCGCCGGTCGAACCCATCGTCAGAAGCTTCTTATTCTCTTCCTTACATTTCGAAATTCAGATTGCTCAAAAAAGAAATTATTAAATTTGGATTTCCTTTTGCGAAAGAAACTTACTCCACACATCTGTCTTTTCCAAAAGTTCTGTGATCGATCGGTGAAGCTTCTTTTTGAAATGAAGTTGAAGTAGGTAGCCCAAGAAAACGACGCCGTAAAATGCTCTGCAGGAAGGGCTCCCGGAGGTGCAGTTCAGGATCGCTGCCGGTGTACCTCAATGTGTACGATCTGACTCCCATTAACGGTTACGCCTACTGGTTCGGCCTCGGTGTGTACCATTCCGGCGTTCAAGGTTTGTCTTCGAATCTTCATTTTGAATTTGAATTTGAATTTTCAGATCTGTAATTTCTCAGGAAAATAATGGGCTTTCGGAATTGCTATTTGGCTGTAGTTCATGGAGTAGAGTACGCTTTCGGTGCTCACGAGTACTCGACCACTGGAATTTTCGAAGGCGAACCTAGACGATGCGATGGGTTTACGTTCAGGAAGACGGTACTGATCGGAAAGACGGATATGGGAGCTGATGAGGTTAGGCGCTTGATGGAAGAGCTCGCCGGCGAGTACAAAGGGAATGCCTATCATCTCATCACCAAGAACTGCAACCATTTCTGTAACGATGCTTGCATCAGACTCACCGGAAATCCTATACCTAATTGGGTGAATCGTCTCGCCAGAATCGGTACTGTTTCGTCTCAGATTTCGATTTCTATGATTTCTAGGTGTCAACAATGGTATCGATGATGAGTAATTAATTGAGATGTGCAGGATTTTTGTGCAATTGTGTGCTTCCGGTAACATTGAACTCGATGAAGGTGAGGCATCACAGAATAGAAGATAAGCACTGTTGTGAAGGAGAGAAGCAATCATTAACGAGTGAGTCCAATAACAACAACAACAACAACAATAAAGTCACTGCTTCAAATTCTACTTCGTCGGCGACTTCATCTCCGGCAAATTCTGGCTCCAGATTGCGACGAGGACGGAGTAGAACCAGACGACCTCTACCTCCTCCTTCACCATTGATTACTGGTTCTCCTGCTGCACCTTCTTGATCTGTTAAGTCACCACTGAAACTTCTAGTGTTTTTTTTTTTAAAATTTCATTTTCTATGTCATTTTCATTTTCAAATTCACAAGGAAACAGGGAAGGAACATATGATTAGGTTTTCGCCCCCTCTCAACTTGGATTTTTGTGAATCTTCATTCTTTATCATCCAATTAGCAGCTTGTAAGGCTCATACCATGTCAGAAAAACTGGCATGAATCCCGGAGATCATAATTCATATATTGCCTTCCTTTTCTTTTCCCTCTTAGGGTTTTCAAATTTTGTGGAGACCTCAAATTCTTGTTGCCTATTGCCATTAGTTCTATCTAACTCCTCACGTCGAATTTCCAAAAAAAAAAAGCCACTTTTAAATTTAATTTAATAGCAATAGATACGATACTGACTTCAGGTGTCTTAATTTTTTTTGGTAGTTATAAAAATGTGTGCTTATATTGTTATATTTTTAATTATTTTATATTAAATAAATACATTAAATTTGTTAACTAACTCTTAATATGGGTTGGGTTTTGGTGAGATGAGTTAATTTCTAATAATACAATGAATCAATATTTAAATTCTCACGAAAGGATTAATCACATTTAGCATTCAATTTTATCTTAAATATTATTTTTAACAAGATACTTGTATATGAAAATATATTAATACTTTGTGCATTTGAATTCAAGTGAATTCAATTGTATTAATTATTTTTTTAACATCAATTGCATACATTTGAGTTCTATTCTAATGTAATATATATGATATAATAGTTGTATAAAAAAATATGATATAACAGTACAATTTCAAAAATTTCCCAAAAAATCAAAAGAATTATTGAAGATCTAATTGAAATTCATTCCTTGGCAAAAAAAAAATTGAAATTCATTCAATTTAACCAACAAATTATAAAAATTTAAGTTATAAGAATCATTATTCTACAAAAGCTTAGAATTGAAAGATCATTTTTTTTTTCGTGGGGGGACTTTTATAAGATCATTGTTTGTAGAAGTAGACATTTTTTCATATGTAGCATGAATTTTGGAAATAACATGTAATGTTAATAAGTTATGCGTATTTATTAGTTTCATGTTTTAAAAATCCATATGAATTTTGAAATGCTAATTCATTTTATAAACTTTTAGAATATATACTTTTAAAGCCTTTCAAATTCGAAAAATAAAAAAAATGCATTATACATCGCATGAAATTGTAGCTCTTGTAACTTGTTCATTGAGAGGCAATCAAATATTTTACTACTATATTGGGCATCCTAGTATTCCGTAGTAGACAAGTATGCACCCGAAGAGCCATTCAGACGCATTCTTCAATGAAATGATCATATGACCTTAATCATGAAGCATGTTCTCACACCTTACTTCCATGTACGCATTAACGGCAGCTCGTTTAAGAATATGGTAGAAAAATACTTTTATATTAATCGAAATAATATGTGAAGGAGATTATCTCGTTCTGCAAAAAATACTATTAAATGTGTATTTAGATTTTATAAACACCGAACCAAATATGCACATGATCACTTTGTTGATGGCATAAACCGTATTAAGATAGGTACTTGCATTTAGTACTTAAAAAATTAGGGATAATTATAAATAATAATAGAGGGTTCAAATAATAATATATATTTCTAATAAACTAATTTCAAAACATAAAGTTGTTTTAACATTGGTTAAATTAAATTTTAGATAGTAATTTTCTTATATATTATGAAGTGAAATGATAAGCTTACTTGTTAGTCCATGATATAAGATTTTTTTTTGTCAAATTTAATACCTCTGAATTTAATATAAAAATTAAATAACTAATTAATATACATTAAAATATTAGTCTAGTTTATTATCTATAGTAAATGTGTGGATGTTTTCTCTCTAAAATATTCTCATCATGTGCATTCCAATTACCTTTATGAAAATCATTTAATATATCCCATCAATAAAAATATTTGGAAAATCATTTCTGTACACTTTCAAGATAGTCATGTTCCTTTTAATTCTATCTTTTTCACCATACCCATCGCTATCCCTCCAATTAACTTATACACTGCATCAATCAAAAGGTCATTTCGTTGGCAAAACAAAGTGGTTGATTGGAATAACGTTTTTAAAAGTTAAACGCACGTTCAACATTATTTTTTCGTAAAATGAGATAATCTCTTCTATATATTTATCTCGACTTATGCAAAAGTACTTCGTGTTCTAAAAAAAACAAAAGAGTTAAAAAGGAAGTTTTACTTTTTTTTTATTTAACTACTTTTAACTGATTTCCTCAATAGCATGATTTTTGTCAACAAAGTCTTATAGGAAAAAATATGGAAGGGAGCTAAAAAATATGTTTGACCATGATTCCTAAAGACTTTGAGCCATGTATCAGTCAGTTGCCCGGCAAAGCTTTAGAAGAAGATTTGGCCAACTCATTTTCCCTCCCTCAAAAGTCAGTTGCTATAATTAATTAATTATGTTTAAAAGAAAAGTAGTGCCTTCTCTCCCTCCCTCCAAGGATGGTATTACAGTTTACAGTCAACAAAGCAGACAAGAGCTCAACTGCTTTAGACCATCCTGTCTTTTAACAGTTGATTAGCACCTTTTAGACCACAGATTGGTTTTATTTTCTCTCTTTTCTCCCCTCATCTTCTTTCTTGTTTTCCTTATAGGACCAAACTAAAAGCTTCTTTAACTTACCATTATGAAGTCTAAATTTGTTTTCAAAACTTATTTTTTACCTCAAAATTTAGGCTATATCGAAATAATCACATTTTCAGAAAAGTTATTTTGGATACAAAACCTCGATTTGAAGTATAGTTTTTGAAAAAAACTATTTTTTATCAAATCACACCCTCTCTCCAATGATTTTTCTCTTTTATACTTTTTATTTCTTTCTCTTTCCTCTTTTACTTTTATTTTCCCACCTTTGTTACCTACTCTCATTCCATTCTGTTCCTATTTCATGATAACAAGGGACCCAGATTAACACCAAAGAAGTCCTAACACTAATTGCTAAAGAGCACCCTAGAAATCACATGCTCGACCCATTTACTCCAAAATAAAGTGTCAGTTAAAATTAATTAAAAGCAATAAATGTTTAAGAGATGTAATTTTTTAAGGGTTAATGTAATCTTCAGTTTTTGAAGTTTAAGACTAGCGGTTTTGATTATTTAAGAGGTAAAATGGTTCATATTTGTATTATATTATAGATATTAACGTGTTAAATAAAATGAAATTTGAGGGATCAAAGTCAAAATGAAGAAAAATTTGAAGGATAAAAAATTCTATCAACCCATTTTTTAAATAAACTCTTATTTATGAAGATGATCAGTGAGTGTAAGAAAGAATGTGTGAGAAAATAGATGAGAGATAGTTAGAGGAAAAAAGATATTAGATAGATATATAATTAATTGGGGTAAAAATGAGAAAATGTATTAATTTTTTAGACAAAATAATATTGATACTTATATATATATAACCAACCTTATGTAAGAGAATGTTGCTTTTTATAAATAGAACAGAAAGGATTACTTTAATTTGGCCAAAATTAAGACTTTAAGTGAGAATTGATGATCATGCATGAACAAACATAAATATGCTAATATGTGTACCAACTACTTATCAAAGACACTTTTAAATCGATCCACCTAATGCAAGTGCATTTTTGAATAGAGATTTAAATTTTAGTTCATCGTATTTAAAGATTATAATCTCTTCTGCCACGTTCAACTTTGATCGGTGTCAACTAGCTTGTTTAATACACTCATTGTACTTGGTAATTAGTTTGTTTCCTTATGTTAGTCCTGTAGTCGTTGTAATTGAAAGGGAAAAAAGGATATTCATTGGTCATTGAGGCTAAGTGTGTGTTTGAGAACTCCATCGAGAGAAATGATTTCTGTTGGGAGAAAGGAGTTTACAGATTTTTAGATAGTTTTGTAGATTTCGAGATAATTTTTATGGATTTCGAGATGGTTTTTATGAATTTTAAGATGATTTTGTTTCAGTTTACACACACCTTTGAGGGAACTAAGCTCCCAACTAAGCACTAAATCTCTATCTTCTCATCCGTTGTGAAGAATTAGAGGATGAGATCTTCTTTTCCTAAAGATTTCATTTATCATAAATTCTTAACATTGTAAAAACACGTTAAATAAGTCGATAAAAAATTTCTCTTACATGTATTTATGATTTAGGGCTTGTTTGTCATCACTTCCTGAAACTTAGGTTTTGTCTGAACATAAAAAATTTTCTGAAAAGCTACTTTGGTTACAAAACATCGGTTTGAAACCTAGATTTTCTCTTTCCTACTTTTTTCTCTTTCATCTTACATACTTTTTTCATTATTTCTCTTTCATCTTTCCTACATTTTCCTTCTTTCTCTTTCCTATTTCCTACTTTTCATTCTTTCTCTTTCCTCTTTCTTATTTTTCATACAAGTATCAGAGTCAAACGGTTCTCGGGCTTTTTTGTGCATTGCATATAGTCCTTTGGTAATATACATTCTCTTTATATATCCTTCCCTTCTTATTGTTACCTTTGAATTGTTGAACTTTTATCCCTTGTGGTTGTTTTTGCCTTTAGGTGGGGAGATATGGTAGATACAAGGCGTACTGGATGAGGTGCTGGTGGAAGTTGTAATGATCCATCACCTCCATCATCAATGGTAGAGACCTTAAAACAAATGCAAGCTATAATGCTATCAATGGACCAAAGGCTGCGAAAGATGGAGCAAGAAAAGGAAGCAAGGGAAAATCTAAGACAGAAGGATGACATCCCTGTGAATGTGAACAACCATGTAGAGTTTGAGAGCATGGGTACTACTCGATATCCACCAAGCCAATCAAGTCCAATAGAAGAGATGGAAATCCACCAAGCCAATCAAGTCCATGAATACAATTTTGAAGGGTTTAAATGCTTTCCATCGACCCGAGTTCGAAGGAGGATTACAACCTTTGGTAGCTGAAGAATGGATCGATCGATTGGAGACCCTTTTTCTTGCAGTTCCTTGTAACACTCGGCAGAAAGTTAATGTCGCAGTTGTACTAATGAAGAAGAGTGCCAAGCAATGGTGGACAAGTGCCAAATCTTCTCATGAACCCGACTTGGATTGGGATGAATTCAAGAAAAGATTCTTCAACCATTACTTTCCAGCGGCCTTGAGGCAACAGAAGGAGAATGAATTCTATACATTCAGCAAGGAGATCTTCATGAGGATGATTTCATTTCCCAATTTATTAATTTATCCAAGTATGTGGCGTATGTGAAGGCAAACCCTACACCCGGGTGGCTCGCTTCTCAATTGCTAGAAAAGGCAAGACCTGAGATTAAACAACATATGGTGGCCCATGAGATAGACGACTTTGAGAAAATGTGCATTACTATCAGAATGGTGGCTAGAAGGATAAGAGAGACAGAGGAAGCCCGTAGAAGGGATTCATACGGGAGACTCAGCAGGAACTCAAGGCCCTCGAGTGGTGGGCCAATCAGGAGGAATGGATACCTTGGCCAAGGCTCAGGTATCAACAGTAGAGCAAGGAATCATCTTCAAACGCCACCATATCCGAGAGGCCTAGCACAAAGGACCCAAGTCCTTGCAGGTAGCGGAGGTGGCAACTAGAGCATTCAAAGGGGGCCTATTGCTTCTGCCCCTAATATGACTGTTTACCCCGAATGCACTTGCTGCGGTAGACACCACCCGGGAGATTGTTGGTCGTGCTATGTTTGTGGAGAGATCGGCCATTTGGCCATATATTGTAACAGGAATAAGAAGATAGCTCAAACCTCCAGAACCATAGCACCGAGTCAAGTATTCGCAATGACAGCTGATGAGGCAAGGACTTCACCTCAATTAATCAGAGGTAAAATCTTTTTACAAACTCATCCTCTTTATGCTATGTTTGATTCTGGTGCCATCCATTCTTTTATATCTTACGATTGTGTCGAACTATTGCAATTTTGTATGTGTAATCTCCCATATGATTTACATGTATCGACTCCAACTAGAGCAATTGTGGTTACTGCTATGGCATGTTTGAATAAGATGTTTGTATTTGAGGGTTGTGAAACAACCATTGATTTGATATGCTTACCATTGAGGGGCATTGATGTTATTGTGGGGATGGATTGGTTATCGACAAATGGTGCCAACCTAAATTGTAGAGACAAAACAGTTATTCTGCAGAGTTGCATGAAATCGCCTGAGAAACAGTTATTCCACAAAACCAACTAGCTTGTTTAATACACTCATTGTACTTGGTAATTAGTTTGTTTCCTTATGTTAGTCCTGTAGTCGTTGTAATTGAAAGGGAAAAAAGGATATTCATTGGTCATTGACGCTAAGTGTGTGTTTGAGAACTCCATCGAGAGAAATGATTTCTGTTGGGAGAAAGGAGTTTACGGATTTTTAGATGGTTTTATGGATTTCGAGATAATTTGTATGAATTTCGAGGTGATTTTTATGAATTTTAAGATGATTTTTGAGGGAACTAAGCTCCCAACTAAGCGCTGAATCTCTATCTTCTCACCCGTTTGAAGAATTAGAGGATGAGATCTTCTTTTCCTAAAGACTCCGTTTATCTTAAATTCGTAACATTGTAAAAACACGTTAAATAAGTCGATAAAAAATTTCTCTTACATGTATTTACGATTTAGGACTTGTTTGTCATCATTTCCTGAAACCTAGGTTTGATTTCAAAACCTAGTGGTATGTTTGGTATGCGGAAGTGATTTTGATGGAAGTGGAAGTGGAAGTGGAATTGAAATTGGAAGTGGAAATGGAACTGGAAGTGAGGTTAAAAGTATGTTTGGTATGTTGGAAGAAGTGTGGTATTATTTTAATTTAATATTTATATCTATAATACAAAAAGACTAATATACCCCTTTTTTTAACAAAAATTCCTCTGCAACGTCGATGTCGTCCAGATTGCTTCCAGAACTCGTCCAGATTGCGTCGTGGGAGGAGGCGACATCGTTGGAGGAGGAGATCTAGACCCAGATCGAAGGAAGGTGCATCGTCGTGGGAGGAGATCTGAAGCATCGCTCATTCCATTGACCCAGGCTTCGTCCGTTGCTGTTCTGCATTCTAGATTCCAGCGAGCACGGCGGTCGGTGTCGAGGGTGGTGGGGTGGGAATTTTCGAGGACCTTGAGAGCAAAAGGGGAGAGGGCGGAGGGATTGTTGGAGCCAGCTGGAGATCGTGCCAGCTCGTCGCCAGGGGTGGTGGTTGTGTTCGTCACCGGGGGTGGGGGTCGCGTCGCCAGGGGTAGTGGTTGTGTTCGTTGCCGCCGCTGCTTCACCGGAGAAGAAGGGCAAAGTGGTCTGAAAACTTGGTTCTATGGAACTAATCCCAATTCCATGGGGGGAGGGATGGAAGTGAGTTCCAGGAATTGGGTTGGAACTGGAATTGGCTTCTCACATACCAAACAAACCTATTCATGGAATTGATCCTAGTTCTCACCTCAATTCCACTTCCAACCTGTCATTTCCATGCTACCAAACGGCACCTAGGTTTTGTCTGAGCATAAAAAATTTTCTGAAAAGCTACTTTGGTTACAAAACATTGGTTTGAAACCTAGATTTTCTCTTTCCTACTTTTTTCTCTTTTATCTTGCATACTTTTTTCATTATTTCTCTTTCATCTTTCCTACATTTTCCTTCTTTCTCTTTCCTTTTTTCTACTTTTCATTCTTTTTCTTTCCTATTTCCCACTTTTCATTATTTATCTTTCCTCTTTCTTACCCACTTTTTACCTCAGAATTCATAAAAGCTAATAACTTTTCAAACATAAACCACTTTCAAAATTTATGTTTTACCTTGAAATCTATAAAAACTGTTTTTCAAAATATATTCTGAGAAACACCACTGTACATAAGATCGTTTATTAAACATCTATCCTCTACCTGCATTTAGAACTCCGTAGATACTATACCTGACACTGACAGGCCACGTAGAAGCTACCTTGTAAGCTAGTCAACTTGCAATTTACTTCAAGGGCTCAATGCCATTGTGCCGTAATCTCCACTTGTCTGCCTCATCACGCTAGAATAAGGTGAGTGTGAATTCGCATATACAAATAACTATTCACAACATTTGATTATTCTTCATGTCCAAGAAATTTAATCTTTCCTTAGTTGAGGAGTTGAAAACTTTCACAATTTAATAAGCAGTGCCAATAATACACACACATAAAAACACTAATACAATATTTGATCTTTCAAATTTGCTCTCATTTCAATTTTAATCATTCAATTTTTAAACCATGTATTTTAAATTTTTAATAGGTAAAATGATCTAGATTTTTATTAAACTATATGAACAAATATTTTAAATGAATTAAAACTTGAAATACAAGTTAGAATGATATCTATTAAAAAAAATATAAAATCATTTGAAATAATTTAAATATTCAGAAAAGGCTATTTGAGACACCAGTGAGCAGGGTTGATCAAGTGGTAAGAAATCATCTAAAGAGATAGAGGAATTCCGAAACGTACATTCAATCACATTATAAAAAGAGAGATTTAAGATAATAGTTTATCTAAGGATTTAATCTAAGTTACACGATTCGTGTAATTGAACCAACCTATTAGAATAAGATTTTATTGCTATTGAAACCCAAGGGACTAAAATCTATAGTTTGGAATTTGAGAGATCAAAATAAAAATGATAAACTTGAAGGATCAAATATTATATTAATCCTACAGTTAGTATATTCCCCTTATGGTATACCAAATAGAACTACAAATGAGTCTTATAGTTTGTATGAAAAGACGTTATATGTAAATGACAATCATGAGTCGCAAGAGCACCACAAATTTGAGAAGCTTTTCAAGAATGATGGTATGAGGTTATAAACTACTCAGCAACAAGCAAAAGCATGTATGAACCATCAGGATCCGATCCCAACAACATATATGGTATTAAAAGGATAGTTCGAAAGGGATCAAACAAACAATAATTCATATCTCAAAAAAAATGGCCAACAAGAAGATGAGCCAAACAGAAGAAGAAAAAGAGGACAGAATGGAGCCACATGAGAGCATGTATATCTGTTTTAGGTGATCTGACAGACTTTCTCTTTTGTTTATATGGGAAGTAGTGCCAACAAATGAATAAGAATATAAAGTTGGCAGTCCGATGTAGAAGGAACAATCTTGCGGTTGAGATTTCATGGGGGCAGCTGTAACAAAGATTTTTCCTGACTAAGGGAGAAGGCTATAATAAAAAAGTGATGTCTTCTTCAAAGGGCTAAAATGATGACAGATTCATTTAACCCTATCATCATCAATTATAGCAGTTCTCAGCAGAGAGAATCACGTTACTTTTGCTTTTCTCTCACCCACTCAACAAAATTGTCCAGGACCAAGGGCCATGCATGTTCTGGATTATAGTTGTTCAGTTCTGGAAAACTTATCTGTGGAAAAAGGAATCTGTCAGAGGCAGACTTCGAATAAAAACAAACAAGAAACAATACATCCACAAAAGCCATAGCAGACTGCTTCATTAATAATAGCAATAATAGAATAACATGGGAAAAAATAAGGCCTAATGTTTTAAATCTAACGCACCACCTCTCTTAACTTCCAAGACATTAGGTTAATTGCTCTTTTCCCTGTTTTGCCTAACTTATGTAGGGGCAAATGTTGCTTATTTTCTTGAAAAATGCTTAATTTGAGGAAACGACAGGTTTGGACAAGATCTCGCAAATAGAATTACGGAAAAAAAGGTTGCTTTAAGCAGCGGTGAAAGCAGAAACAAAATGACATTCTTTAACCTTTCTCTTATCTTTTTCATACAAAGATTACCATCACTCAGTCATTATTAATTACCAATATTTACATAGCACAACGCGTTGAGCTCTCATCTTCGTTTCAAAAAGCCAATATTTAACAATAAGCGACTTTATGTGTACTTATTACACGTATAAATTTTTACATGTCCGCGGCCAAACAGGATCAATTATAGTAAATGGACAGGTATTGAGAGGATGGCTAATCACGCTTCAATCATTGAACCAAAACAAATGGCTTATCCATCACTACATTCATCAACTCTCAACATTGAATTATGTGAACTCCAGTTATTAAACCTAGACAGTGAACTTTCCAATCAACATTGCAATTCAAAAAACATTGAACATGACTGTGTCTTCGTAAATTGTAACGGTGAAAGGTAATTAGTAGCCATGTTATGATAAGTTTGATTTGCACAAATCTTATGTGTTTCTGAGTAGAGCATCAATGAGTGTGAAAATAGGTAATAGAGTGCATTAAAAACTATAAGATGAAAATTTGACATTTGTGTCACAGCAAAAAGGTAAAAAGAGGTAACTATCAACTAAAATCTTGCAAAGCAAAGGGAGAGAGTACCTCATTGCAAAACCGGAAAAATCCCAACCATTGATCCATATTTATGACCTTGTAATCACTCTGAGTCTGCAATAATACAAGTATGCAAGAACCTTTAACACATCAATCCTTTTCTTTTTCACTTCAACCAGTCTAATTGGCTACAACATTATAAGCAAATAAAGGAGGCGTCCATCAAGAATACATTAGCCAAAGAGTTTGTGCAATTTACATATTCTTCTGGTTTAACATCTATTTTTAAAAGAAAAAAATATTAAAAAGAAAAAGTGCTAAAAAAGCAACAACCATGCTGATACAATAAAACATAAAGGTCTTCTGGTTTGCTTATCTAGTGGACCCGAATCTCTTGGGCCAAAAACCCAGTGTTATCTGTGGTAAAAAGAATCAAAAGAAATCAGCGACATGGTGTCCCAAGTCTAACTAACTCTCACATGTTACAAAGGGTGAGTGCAGAGTGGAGGAAATACTGAGAAAACAGCATGATACGTATGTGCTGGGAGCTGCATAGATAGGACAGATAAGATTTCAATCTGGAAAGAGAGTCTCTAGCCCCTTGAAGGCTAGGAGGTGTTTTGAGTTCTTAGCTCTTGTTTTGCTTTTTCATATTGCATTCTAGCACAGAGTTGGATGAAGTGAGAATAAACTGAGATTGCAATCAAATAAGATCGATCAGACTTGAAGAAGCTGTTCATCAGAGACGCAACCATTGATATTTACATATCAAGAAAAGTGCAAAAGAGAAGAAATCAGAGATTGGTGAAGCATTTGAACCTAGATGAATTACCCAAGTCTTTCATTCCATCAACAATTGCGTGAAAACTGAGAAGATGAAGTTGTTTGCAGCAGGGAAATCAAGCAAAATGAGGAAAACCCATCTCCTGCCAAACATCAAAACAGACAATAGATGAAAGCTGGGTTTTTGATGTCATGACGCGAAGTCTGGAGAAAAAACAAAGGCAGGAGCCAGCAACTGCTTCTGTTGTCAATAAAGGCAGAAAAGGAAGAAGATGATATGAGCAAAGAGAAGAGTGAATGGACTGAGCATAGAAGTCAGACTGGCTAGAAGCTTAAAACTGATACAGGAAGGCAACCATGGGCTTTCTTACAGCAGAACGGTGGCCCAAATTTTTAGCAAATTTGGTCAAACCTGGGTTCATCGCCCAGCTAGAAGGGTAGCCCAATTATTTAGCAAAATGGGTTCAAAGAGTTTGCATTAAGATTTTGGGGTCATACAGCCTTACAGGTTGCATTGGATGACTGTCCTTGAACAATGGCTATGATATAGTAGCATCTAGGGGGAATTTTTGGTTTCTCATCAAGAATTTAGAACCCGCATTGTCCGTGCTATTGTTATTGGTTCTCACTTCTCATGATAGGTTGGAAGTTGGAACATGCGAATTTTGGTTATTCTGTGAAACAAGCACAAGGTTCTATTGAAAAGAAGCAACAAGTCCAAACTTCTCGTTTCCACCTTAACGACAAGGTAAAACTTGTTTGGGCAGGTATAGATGAACCCAAATACGTTGGACCCAGACCTAGTAATGTTGATGGCAGAAAAAAATAATAAACCCTCACATACTACATGGGCTGGGTGATGCAAGGAGGGCATTCCTACATAGTAGTTAGAAAAATATATACGAGATGGGAGCTAAGCAGAGAAGGGGGATTTCATTCTGGATTGGCAGTCTCTAGCCTCGTGAGAGGAAGGCGATGTTTGAAGTTCTTTCATAGCTGATCTTTATAAATCTGTGTTCCGTCACTGTTACTTTAAGCTTTGCTTCTAAGCTGTTGTTTGTTACAGCTAGTGTTGAGGATTCCATTTACTACCGCGAGTGTATGGAAGGACTCCTCTGTTTTCTTTCTGTTATTCAATAATAATCAGAAGTTCTTGGAACATCAGCTGTATTTTTAATTGAAACGGCAAACCATTTTAAACATCAAACCAGATTCTATAAAACTTAACCATGGTGAAATTTGAGAGAACTGCACAGACAGATAAAATGGAACTGAACTATGAAAACGGACAAAAGTAACTGAATTTGATTAACTAGCACATGAGAAACTTGAGAGTACAAATACAACAACAAAGCCTTTATCCCACCGGGTGGGGTCAGCTACATGGATCACAAGATGTCATTACGTTTTATCGTAGACAATATCTCTGAATAAATTATTAACCAAAAGATCTATCTCTATAACCTCCTTGGGAGTACCCTTCGTTTTCCTCTACCCCTTTTCAGAGGACTCCATACTATTTGATTTACCCTCATTATTGGTGCCTTAAATGGTCTTTTTTGAATATGTCCAAAACACCTCAAATGATTCTCCACCATTTTCACCATTTTTTGAATATGTCCAAAACACCTCAAATGAATTTCATCATTAAGAATCCTATCCATTCTTGTATGGCCATGCATTCATCTCAGCATCCTCATATCAGCTACCCCGACTTTATGTTCATATTGTCCCTTTAAAACCCAGGATTCACTACTATATAGCAATGCTAACTTTATAGCGGTACAATAAAACTTTCCGTTTACTTTATTAGGCATTTTTTGATCACAAATAACTCCCAATAGCTTGTCTCTATTTACACCATCCAACTTAAATTCTATAATTAACATCACCATCAATTTCATTATCATTTTGTATAATTAATCCCAGATATCTGAACCTTGTCACTTATGGAATGATTTGATATCTAGTGTTACCTCCAAATCACTTCCAACTTATCTCTTCTTAAAATTGCAATATATATTCTGTCTTACTCCTATTCAGATGAAAGCCCTTTGACTCCAAAGCCCTTCTCCAATCTTAAGTTCAAAGTTAATCTCTTCCCTTAATTCAGCCAAAAAAAAAACTATATCATCAACAAAGAGCATGCACTTAGGGATCTATTCTCGTATAGGCTCAGTTAGAACGTCTAATAATAGGTTAAAAAAATAAGGGCTCAAAGATGATCCTTGATGTAGGCCAATATTTATCAGAAAGTCATTTGTCTCACCCTCAGATGTTTTACCACTGGTTGTCACCTCCCATGCATATCCTGAATGCTTTTAATATAAGACACACACAACCGTTTCTTTCCCAAAGCTTTCCAAAGAGTGTCCCTATGCACACGGTCATAAACTTTTTCTACATAAATGAAAACCATATTTAAGTCTCTTTACTTCAATACTTTTCCATTAACCCCCTTAACAAATAAACGACTACTGTTGTGGACCTTTCTAACATGAACCCAAATTGTTTATCAGAAATACCAGTCACCAATCTCAACCTGTGCTCAATCACGTTTTCTCATAATTTCATTGTATGACTCATAAGATTAATCCCCTTGTAGTTTGCACAATTTTGAATATGTCCTTTATTCTTATAGATCGGGACTAATGTACTTCTCCTCCCATCATCAGGCTTTTTCTTGGATCAAATAATTTCATTGAATAACTTAGACAGCCACAGGCACACCCTCTTCACCCACACATTTCCAAACCTCAATAGAAATACCATCTGGATCAACACCTTTACCATTTTCCATTTTCTTAAGATCTTCTTTAATCTCGCCAATTTGTATCCTACGATAGAATGTCGAATTGGAGCTCATCTTCCCTAGTTGCCAGATCCTCCAACTCACATGTCGAACCCCACCTCTATCATTGAACAACTTATAGAAGTAGGCCTCCCATCTATACTTAATATCGCCATCTTGAACTAAAACTTTGTCTTCTTTGTCCTGAGAGTACCAATAATGTACATAAAAAATCCCCAATATTTTCAATCACGATTGTCATTATCAAAGACTATACAACAACGAAAAACCCTTGTCCCACTAAGTGGGGTCGGTTATATGGATTACACGACGCCATTGAACTTAATAAAAACTAAATTCCTTGATAGGTTGTTATCAAAGACTATAACATTGCAAAAATAGTACCCACCTTTAAATATTCCACAAATAAGTTGACTTGGGATGGAAATTGGGAACCCAATGCAAGAGCAAGTAATTCACAAACACTCTCTATATCAATGCTTTTCTGCTTCTCTTCTGCCAAAATTTGAAAAACTAGAGATTAGAGAAAGCACATTGTGAAAAAGAATGAGGTAAAGGAAAGAATTTCCCTTAAATTAATTTTTAGATAACACATCTATTGTACCTGTTAAACAATATCGGAATGCATAAGAATAGAAATCAGAAAGATTAGAAGGCCGCAAGACCTACAAATGTCAAAGAACAATAGTCATCAGTTTAATACCACCATCGCACATTGACAAATACAGTAATTAATTTTATGGAATATCATCAAAAAGCATAAAAGTTTGATCATTACACCTCCTTTTCTAGATCAGGAAGTGACTTCTTCAATTTACTTGTTGTATCAGCCCTTAATGCTTTAAGGCCCCTCCTCCACTCCTCCTATAATAGATAGGGTAAGTAAATTTTCAAATATAACAACCAATAGAAAGAGAAGGGTTGGATCAAGACTCTGATTAGTGAATATACACCTGAATGAAGAGAATGCCTAAAAAAGTGTTATATAACTCACCAAAAAAAAAAGAAAAAGAAAAGATTTATGTAAGCGTGGACAACAGATTTTGATAAACACATAAAAATTGCCCCTTACCAAGTTAAAATATCCTTGCTTCTCAGCTTTCATTTTCCTGCACACATTAGTCTCCATCAATTCAAAACACGGACTGAAGAGCAAGCCATGATAACAAGGAGCCTAGGGAACGTGAGAATGGTTTACCATGCAAGCATCAATATCCTCACATCGGTATGATCCACCCCCAAATCAGCACAAAGTGTTTCAATTCCTTCTGGGCTGTATGTAAAAAATTATTTTGCCACAATATGTATTGCCCTTTCAAATTAAAGGGAGAAAATCTTCTATTTTCTGGTAAAGTAGGTGATAGATGCCTTGAACATGAGAGGTCACTGTCTCTCTCCAGGAATTGACACAGAACATATCCTGAATTTCGGTACACCTACTATTACACGGGATTTCGCAATTCCTAATACCAAATACCTCCTGAATGGACTTCAGTACACCTAAAATTTAACTCCTGAATGGACTTCAGTACATGGGATTTCGCAATCCCATTCATACATAGCCTAAGCTAGATCAGCTAAGCAGTACAGTTCCATTATCACCCATAAGAAATGATTACTTTCGCCTAGATATCCATGTCTTAAATTTAAGCTACCAGATAATTCTTGAATAAAATGATTTGAGATATATAATGATAACTCGTATATATCAACAGAAAAACAGCATTATTCTCGAATGAGGCATACTTACTCAATCAAACCAGAAGAGGCATTGGCATATGAATAAAAGAGACTGTCAATCCGTTCTGATTCTTTGGAACTTGCTTTACTTGAAGCTGAGGGAAATGCTAGTTTAATTATAAACAACGAAAAAAAATAATTCCTCATTCAAGACTGCTTTATAGATAATAATCATAAAATGCTGACAGCTGACTTTGTAAACAACATATTATTGTAGACAGAATGACAGGACATCTATTGAAATATACAGATAGGAAGGAAGACTGATAACAAGTTCATTCAAGAAAAGTGATTAAAATGAAAAATTCAAGGACATCTTGCACTTCACATAGAAGAACCAATCACTTGCAGAAAAACCCAACTTATATAGTTGAGTAATTAAGATCATAAATCATTTAATTCAAGCCAAAGTGGCATTTTTTATTTTCAGAAGAAAATAAAAGGGTAACGTCATAGGCTAGTAGAAGAAAAGCTTGCTAATTTACATTCTTTTCAAATAATCAACTCAAAAAATGAACCTTTCAGAAGAAGGGAAACTAAAGCAAAAGAATAATGACCAACAGAACGTTCGCAGGCATCGATATACAATCAATCCCACGGGGGGAATTTGAGAAAAGTAACTTAAGAAAACCATAGTATATAAAATTAAGGACAAAGTAAAAAATACACTCAACCAAAGCTTAGAGCGCATCCCTTTTGATCAAAAAGAACGACCATGGTTGCCCAGAAAAAACAAGTTCATGACACCAACTAAGAGGTTATTTGGTATAAGAGCTGTAAAAGAAATCAATTACCCGAGCGGAAGAGATCGGCGGGGGAGGAATTAGAATTGGATTGACCCACTTTCTTGGATGCACCGCGACGCATCTTTAATAAGAAATCCAGAGGGAAAAACTGAGAGAGAACGATTAGAAGTGAAGAAGCGAGCGACCGAAGAATCTCCGTCGCTCAAAAATCGAAATCCTTCAGGGTTCACAAATTTTGAGAAGACAGGAAAGAAAGAAAAAGGCGTGTGTCTGAGATTGTACGTTTTCTGAGCGGGTGTCCGAGGGCACAGCGGTTGATGATGACGAGATTGATAAGAATACTAAATTGACTATGGGGATTAAAGGTCAAGCAGTGAAAATAACGTCAAAATGTATATTTTTTTATGAAAGGCAACTTAAAAAAGTTACGTAATATAGTAAAAAAAAAAAGGATATAAAACACTTCTAAAAACATTAAAAAAGAAAAAAAGAGGGCTAAAAAATAAGTTAGGATAGAAAAAATGTTAACCATGATATTAATATCTTGCATAATTTACGAATAAGGCTGTGGCAGTCTACATCAATGTTTGAAATGTTGATGCTCAACTTGTTAGTGTAGATGATGTTTAGAGATTTTTGATCTTACAACAAAAGATTATTATACTTATGCAATTAATGAAGGGTTGCTCTAAGATAAACGAGATAGAAGAGGAAGTTTTATAAAATTCCTTTTTTCTAACAGTATTGTCGTAGAAAGGAACCAAATTTTAGAATAATAATATAGCATACATATGATCTTCTTTCTTTTTTTCTATGCAAAATTAGAGTTCAGTTATATATGGATTTAGGTTGACAAAGGAATGAGCATTTTTTTCTTTCCCATATCATTTGGTTTTTGGAGGAAAAAAAAACAATGAAATTGTATTCAACCACCAATGATGTTTTTAATGACCAATTTTGATGATAAAGAAATGTGTTGATGAAAAAATATGTTTCTTTTATGCCATAATGTGTTTATGAGGATAATCATACCATACAATGAGAATAAATTGTTATCTTCATAGAAATCTTGCAGAGTTTTTTTTTTAACCAAGTCTAGAATAAAGATAAATCAAGAACATCAATCTTTACAGAGAGACAACCAAATCCAATTGATTTTAGATTGTAGACAAAGAGATGATCAAGTGCTTTCTCTTATTCACACCTAAAAATATAATAGTCAGGCGAATTAAGATGATAAGCCTTTCAAATGCCAAAAGAAGGTAATTCCTTATGAAGAAGCTTCCAAATGAATAGCAATATGACTTGTAAGGAAGCGAAATTGATTTCAAAAACTTTCAAATGGATCAATAATTAAAGGAGATGTGAGATTATCTACTGGATTTTTATGAAACCATCCTACGAAGTGTAAATGCCGGAAGAATTTCCTTTTCAAGAATATTCATGTAAGTTCTTTTCAAAATATATTTAATAATTCATGATTTTTAGTGAACTTGTCTCCTTGGGCAATAAGTAAGAATATGAAATATAATCATCAATGATAATGATATGTATCATGACTTTAATACTTTTTAAAACTTTTAAATTTGTATTAAGTTTCAATTCAATTTGAATTAGTGATATAAATTATTTTTTTAACGTGATTTACATTTTATAGTGTTGACATGTGAGATGAGTTGTATTTTAAGTTGTATAAACACATTTTATAATACTAAGGCAAACATGGCTTTAAATCTAGAGATCAACATCATCATTAGTGATAATTACACATTGCAACCTCTCAAAGGGTAAAAGAGATAGAGCGTGAGTTCCATGGAACTGAAAGTGGTTCACAAGGGGAGGCTAAGGAAGTGGGTTCCATTAATTTTAATGGAATTGAGAGTTTCACGGAAGTGTCTTTCAATTACCAAATATCCAAATTTTGGGTTTCACTTAGACTCTCGCTCTCACACTTCAATGTTACCAAATGGGCATAGATTAAATAAAAGTTTCCAATGCTCCAAGATGTCTTGACATAGCCTTTTTTTTAAAAAAATACTAATATAGCATTATGAAGTTACTCACGATTAAGATTGTGTTATTAATTTCCGCCTTTTGAATTTTAAAATCAAACGGTCACCTAAATAAATTAATTAAACGTGTAGGTATTTTTAAAAATAATTCATAAATTTTTCATTAAATTTCTCTAGGATTAACTTTTAAAGAATAAGTTTTGAAAAATTGATTAAAGTGATAGATTTTCCCAAAAGATGAACTAATATGATTCTCTAGAATGCAGATATGTTATATTAAAGAATAAAGAGTAAACAAAAGTTAACATAAACACATATATAGATAGCATTAAGTAGTGGAGGGATATTGAATAACACATATGATATATTGTATTTTTAATAGATGTAACTTGATAATAAATTTATACATTTAATTAAAGTGGATTCAGATTTTGAATTCAGGATTAAGTTAAATATCATAACTAATCCATATATTTTTATTAGAAAAACCTCTCACTTTAGGAAGGTGAAGCGTTGTGTTGTAGTTTAGGTTTGAAAATCATAAACTAAAATGGGCTCTTCCTTCTTACTTCTTAGGAATATGTTTATAACTTGAAACTACATAGAATGGAACAAAAATTGGCCAATCCATCAAAGAGACTTTCATCAACACATCAAAGAAACTATTCTAAAGGGATAACATTATTGGAGAAACAATCATCACACCTATGAAAATGTCTTTATTGTTTGTGTGTCTCCAATTCTCATGTCTTAATTGCCCTTTTAGCCCAATAGCATCACTATATCATACTTCATCTTATCACCATTTTAATCTTTTTTAATCAAGATAATATTGTCTACCATACTGTTAAGTATTAAATATGGGTACACTTTTTTTTTTACTAAAGTGTATGTATCCTCCCATTCGAAAAGAAGTGTATGTATCCTCCTCAGGGATGAAAATATGCTAGACCTTTCATCAGGGGCCTATGAACTAATTTGCTTTTTAGCGACTAGGTGAGGGAGGGCAGCCTAGGCTCAAGTCCATTGTCAAAACTATTTAGGTAAATTATATGCATTATCTTATTGAATACAATTATATTTAAAGTATTTTTAAGCACTAAATATGCATATATTTTTTTAGCTATCCCAAACGTTTCTTCACCATATCCCTTCCGTTATATCCGACACTTGTTGGTTGGTGGTTACCTCCCCTTAATTTCCAAGATATAAACTATAAGTAAATTTCAAGTCTTAACTACCAAATGGGCCTTGTTAAAATTATCCGGGCCTATGGAAACAACAATTGGGCTTGTGAAATTAATTCAAGTTTTGCCCAATAAATAGTTATAGGGCCAGCCGTGAGTAGAAGGTCTATCATTGGACTTGTTTGATATTCCGTTTAAAAAAGTTTAAAGTTTATTCGATAGTGTTTTTCCGTAAAATTAAATAATCTCATCCACATATTTATCTAAATTTACGTAAAAACACTTTTTTACCGTTTTTTTCAAACGGATCCATTTTGTAATATCCCTTTTCTCACTTTGTATCAAATACTTTTAAGCATCGTTGTACCTAAAAAAACATTTTGGGGTGTTCTTGTTTATTTTTCAAGTGTTTTACGGGAGAACTACAAACAAGGACTAAATAATACAATTAATTATTATAAGGACCTCCAACTTCTTAAATTAATTTTCTTTCCATGAATATCATTAATAATCAATTGCGAAATCCTCTAGAAGATGAATGGCTAGATAACTGCTTGATTAATTATATATAGATAATTTTTTGGGTGAATTACCCTCAAGTCCCAAAGAAGAGTTGTATTTACAAAATGGTCCCAAATATTAGCCTTATGTCCCAAAGATTCACAAAATTACAAAATGGTTTCAGGAATAGCTGCTGAGGTTGTAAATGAAGGCTGCTGAGGTTGTTCGACCTTGGTATCAGAGTCAGAAGGGGAAGTAGAGATGTTCTAATTATCCTTCATCAGAATTTGTACTGTTAAGAACCATGTTGACGGTTTAGCAAAAAAAAAAAAAAGAGTCTGGAATTCATGCTTGATAGCACGCTGGTGGTATTTTATCATCTTAGTGTATGGTTCTTATTTATGATGCCTGAGTCCTTCTGGAGATCGTCATGGTATAAGACCCGCCGGATAG
>JANTPZ010090188.1:0-10126 GCA_025593235.1 Vachellia pachyceras | reverse complement strand
TTTTTATGATTATATTCCTTTATTGGGAAATATGATAATGAGTAAGCAACAAACAATAATAAGTTTAACATCGGTTCATATTGCCTGGGACAATTTATTTATTACATTACCTTTTGAGATCTCATGTAATTTCCCGGAAACAGTTTTGAATCTTCTCAATTCAAGATTGCTAATCGAATCGTAACTTGTGAACGAACTCATCAAGGTAAGCATCTTCAAGTCCAGGGGCAAGCAACAACTGCCTCCATTTATTATGATTGCTTCTGATCTTTTGACCTACTCCACTGTCACTATCCATCACCATTTTTACAGCCTTGCACACACCTTCCCTTGTGAAGCCTCCATCTTCTTCATCTCTCTCAACTTCCACCCCTACTTCCAGATCCCCAACCATCACTTTTGAATTTATGAACTGATCTCCAAAATTAGGTATCAGAACCAGTTGAGTATTCTCACTGCATAATGCTTCTGTTACAGACCCAGATCCACAATGACTTACAAAACAACCCACAGAAGGATGTTTTAAAATTAAAACTTGTTGAACCCAACCTCCATGAACAACCCCTCTTCCTTTTACTCTCTCATTAAACCCTTCTGGAAATGCCGATTCATTTGTTTCAGCTCCCATGGGAGGTTTCAGTGCAGCTAAAAATGGCATACCTGTCAGCTCAAGACCTAGGAGAAGTTCCTGAAACTGATCTTTCTTTAGAATGCATTCACTTCCAAATGCACAGAAGATCACTGATCTTGGACTGAAACTTGCCAGCCATTTCACCCATCTTTCTTCCAAGGTTGAATCTGATGGTGGATCAGGCAAAACTGGTCCTGCCAGAAATATTGGCTTTAAGAATTTCTTTTCGAGGTAATCTATGTAAGGCCCTTCCATTTCCTTACATGTTTTGAAAACAATGGCGTCACAGCCAGTGAGTGACATCATATTTCTCTCCACGAATGAAACTTTATTATCATTCTCTGCAGGTTCCTTCGCAGTCATTTTGGCTAACATCCTAGCTGCAAATAGTTGAACCCGGACGGCCGAAGGAGGAAAGTTGGTAGGAGGGACAGCTAAATCAGTTTCTGTCGTCGGCTTTTCCAGAACCTTCCTTTCAGGACTTAACAGATAACCAACAGACGCAGCGCTTATTGTGCAGAAATGAAGAGCCCTGATTCTTAAGCGACGTGCCAACTGAGGCATCCAGTGCTGGAAGTCGAAGAAGATGAACTGGGGTTTGAGATCTGTAAGTGAAGCTTCAATGAAAGGCTCAGTGAGGTCCATGGCTTTAAGGAGAAGGAACTGTAAAGGAAATGGAACTTCATGGGTGGTTTCAGAACCCGAAGGGAGGCCATTAACGTGAGGGACGTTGATGGGAATGAAGGAGATGAGGTTTGGATGGAGATTGAGATGTTCAAGTTTAAGTGAAGCATTTTTCGGTACAAAGAATGAGATTCTGTGGCCTCTCTTTGCAAGCTTGTTTGCCAAATGAAGGAAGGCAGTAAGATGGCCCAAAGCAAACCATGGGTTCATAGCTAAGTGAAGGGTTTGCTCCACCATGGTTGATGATGAAAGAAACAAAGCTTAAGATGGGTGTGTATATATAACATAGGAGGCCTGCTGCCTCCTACTTAGTGCGATCTAGATTTAATTTTGTAGGAGTATATATTTTTTTAAGAAAATTATTTTAATAAATATTGAATTTAAAATAAAAATAATTTCTTAATTATTATTTTTAATAGATTTTTATTAAAAAAATCATCATTTAAAAAAAATATAAAACGTTCATGGGCCCGTTCATGAATGCGGTAGAGAAGTACTTTTATGCAAGTCAAGGTAAATATGTAGAGAAGATTATCTCGTTTTGTAGAAAAATACTATTGAACGTGCGTTTGGTTTTTGGAAATGTTATTCCAAACCAGCCCATATCTAAAATTTCGTGCTTATTTGGGAACTCATTTTCCCCAACAGTTTACGTAAACCAAGATAAAATCATATTTAAATTTATAAAAACCATTTTGAAAAGTATAAAACTATTTCAAAATCTCTTAAAATCACCTCTAAACACGCGCAGTGCCTGAAGCTCAAGTGCTCTATGATTTTGACTTTTGAGCCTGCGAAAGCTTCTTTATGTGAAAGGGACCAATGTTTATTCAATTTGCATCCACATATAAACGATCAAATCAAACCGTACATTAATTAAAACGGACACCCTTTCACCTTAAAAAAAGGACAGTTAGAAATAATGAGAAAGATGTGCCAAGGGATGGCATTTTAAAAGTAGAACTTTCCTTTTATTTTTATTACAAAGGGAAAATTGCGAGTTATTTACACAACTCAAATGCAGGATTTAAACAAATCCGTGATAGGAATTTACACTCTATCGTAAACTCCAATCTACATTTGTATGAATTTACTTTTATAAATAAAGGGATATTAAAACTATATAATTAAATAATTAAAATGACAGAAATTTGATCTTGATATACTTAGAGTCAAATAATTGAAATGAAATTCATCGTATTTACAGTTTACCATACCCAATTTTTTTTTTTTAAAAAATCTATGATCATTAAGCTATTAGTTAAAGTGATAAGTGATTTTACCATGTAAAGAGACATAAGTTCAAATCCTAAAAAGCGTACTTGTTGGGAGAATAAGAACTATTTACACTCTAAGTTTTGAAAGTATAAACTTTGTCAAATAAAAGACTTTCTGAAGCATTAAGCATAATTTGCATTTTCAAACTTCGCTATTAACCTAAAAATACAAAATATGTGCTAAGTATACAAGTGACACTAGTAAAAAAAGTTGTAATACCTATGGATATTTCCTGTGAAAAAAATCCGCAAGAAATTACCTGCGGATTTTTTTGCAGAAAATTCCACAACAAATTATCTGCGGATTTAAAATAGGAAATTACATGCAGATTTTTTTGCAGGACCTGCAGAACCTGGTTCCGCAGGTAAACCTACCTGCGGAACCATTCCGCCGGTAGTATTACCTGCGGAAGCTGTTTCCGCAGGATAGGTACTTTTATTATCTTTCACTCCACACCCATTCCCCGTCTTCGTTACCTCGCTACTGCTGTCCTATTCTTGTTCGTTGCAGGCGACCAGAGATTAAGAACAGAGGGAGCGTTTGAGTGCGTCGCGTGGCTGTGAAACTAACCGGGGAAGAGCACATTTGCACATTGAACCTCAGATTTGTGTTCAGGTAACTCTCCTAAGCTTTGCTCTACCCTCAGGTTCTTCAATATCTGTAAGATTTGGTTTTGCCGGTTCAGAAATATGAAGTTTTTCACATGAAATGGTTGGATAAGCAAGATTATATGTTTCATTCAACTGATTTAAGCTTCCTTGTAAACTTTTCTTCGGATTTATCGCTGTGAAACGCAATGTTACTGTTCAACCCTTCGTACCGAAAAAGAGCTATAAAACTGATACAAAATGAAGATTAAACCAATTATTGCTGTGATAAACTGAAGACTTTGGGTTTTCTGATGTCGACGTCAAACAGTTGATTGATTATTTGCATAGTTCATGGCAATGTACCTTGAATGATTACTTCTTGCGTATATTTATCAATAACTGAACCTTATGGGATGGTTTGTTTGTTCAAATGTACAAATGTATGAGCAGAAAAATTCATTTTCAATTCCAACCTTCATAACTATGTAGTTGGCAGAATCTTCCAATGTCTACCATATATGTTATCTTTATCAAATTGAACTGTCTTTTATGGGGTTCTGCTACTTGGACCTTCGCACCATATAAGATGCTAAAATACATGCATTGCCTAGAGTATGCAGACAAGTCGTGACTCATCCTATATCTAGTGTCTCATGCTCATAAGATATTTTGAACAATGAATGAAACTTGAACCTCTCGAAAGCCTAGTTTATGCTGATAAATTTTGTCTTATTCCTCCAAATCTTGTTTCCTTGAAGACTCATTTGCTGTTCACTATTTTTGATGGGTTGCACTAACATTCTGTGATGATTTTTGTTTGTTTGTATTTGTGGTAAGGTTTTTTTTTTGTGTTGCACGATATAAAGTTGATGGCAATTGAGAATCATTTATTCAAGCACGAATTGGTTTTGGTTCTTGCATCTTTACTTGTTGGGATCAATGGAAACTCTTAGAAGTGACATGTGACTAATTAACTGCTTTATTTTTTTTTTCTATTTTGCAAAATATATTTTCAGTTGTACTCATTTGTCCTGCATTTCTCAAATGGATTATGCTGTTTCTTGAGAGATTGCGTCAGAGTGAGAGGGAGGGAGGGATCCTTAATTTTGGTAGATCTAACGTGGAATCAAATTTAGAATTGATTGATAAGAATGTAAAGAGTATTTTGTTTTAGTGAGACATACTTAAGAAATTATAAGATCATATGTAACGAACATAAATTTATTAGCTATTATAAGATCATAGGGAGAACCACACTCCAAAAAGTTAATTAGCTATTATAAGATCATTTGTTGATTTATATGAGCATATTGGACTTGGGGATATAGGAAGGACTTCTTCTTCCTCTTTGTCTTCTAGATCTTCACTTTCTACTCTTGAGAATTATGAGCATATTAGAGCACAGGTTCATGCTTTGAATGCTTTATTACAAAAATCCGAAGAGGAAAAAGAAGTTTTACGAGCCAAATTAGTTGAGACAAATTCTCGCCTTGATGAAACAACCACCCAACTTGCTGAAATAAACACCCAACTTGTTGAAACAACGAAGAATATACAAGTTTTAATGCAACATTTGGGATTTGTAGGTTCTTCTTCTCATGCGCCATCTCAACCTCAACCTCAACCTACAAGTCAATTACAGCCAAATGTTACACATTCTGATAATGAAGATATTGACACATTTCTGAGTGAGGATGATGAGCATGATTATTAGAAAACACTTTTATATGTATTTGTCTTAATGTCAAACTTTTATATGTATAAATGTTGTAATAAAGACTTGTTTGCTGTGCTTCTAGTACAATTACCTGAAATTTGCACATGCTATATTTTGTTTGTTTCGGATTCTTTTGGGGTGTTCGATAAATTTATTGTTAATACTGTGGAATTACCTACGGAAATTTCTTGCGGATTTACCTGCAGAAATTTCATGCGGATTTAATTACGGAATTTTCTTGCGGATTTACCTGCGGAAATTTCCTACGGATTTACCTGCAGAAATTACTTGCGGAAACTTCTTGCGGAATTACCTGCGGATTTGAAACCCGTAGGAAAAAAAATTTCTACGAACCTTGTACCTGCGAATTAAAATCTGCAGGAAAATCCGTAAGAAACACTTTTCCTGCGGATTTTTAACCAAAATCCGTAGGAATAAAACATTTTTTTGTAGTGTGAGAGGATGATGGATAGAAGAAACGATTGACAAAAATATAAAGACAAGAAATTTAAAACATGTCAAACCTTTCCAAAGCATCTCGAGTAGGATTTTCACTTCTAGAATACATATATTCACTAGGTTCTATTGCTGAAATCTGCATCAAAAAAAGTGTATATAGATGACAAGCATATACAATTTGAAAAGAAAATTAGGCCATAGAGATACTATACATGTATGCATGCGAGCAAAAATACTAAAATATTTAACTGTTTAAAATTAGCAGTTTGGTAAATTGGTGTAGAGGTTGCTTTAAAAGGATCAAAGTCATTATGATAATCCACTACTATTGTGGACATACCAGGTTCGCGTGTCTGAGTGATCAGGCCATGATTAAAAGTATAAACTTATCGTTGTTAAAGTCATGGAAACGGATCAAAACACTTGTGATTTCTGAGGATTGCACCAGGATCGTTCTCTATGGAGCCTCAGGAGCAAATGGTTTGATTGGCTTGTGATTAGGTTCACTTTAAAGATGGAAAACCGTTTTTGATTGTAAACCTTTTATTGAAACTGAAATGTAAAATTTTTTTATCTGGGTTTTTGGATTACGAGAATGCAACAAAGCAGAATAGCAAAACCGCGAAAACTATTTGTTGATAAATTCCTCTTGGAAATGATTTATGATATCGTAGTTCACAAAAGATAAGGCAGAACAATAGTTTGCACTATGTTTCATGATGAAAAACCCCAACAACTAGTTATGTCAGAAATTCCATGCAATAAACTCCATTCCATGAAACCCTTTTAAAACATTTAGTGTGTGCAGAGAAATTGCTAAGTGAAAAATCCAATTCAAAACATTATCACCTCCAATATTTATCACAACTAGGAAGATAAGAGAGAGCAACAAAGACTTCATTGAATAGGTAAAAATGAGACTTCACATTACCAAGTCAAACATTAAGCAAATCAATGCACAAGTTGATCCAAGTTTGGTACGATCGTAACCAAGTATTTAAGTACAAATTACTAGTTCTAACTCAACAACTAAGTAATCTATAATAGAAATACAGATTGAAACCACTACTCCCCTTTTAAAGCTCTTAAACTCAAGCCTTCTCCTTCTCTAAGAGGAAGGGAGAGGTTTAGCTACTCATGGTGGTCAGCTCAGTGCTATTGGTGGAAGAATAAGGATGCATGATGGTCTGGAAGTGAAGAATGGAAGTGGTGGCTAGGGTTGTGGATGAGAGAATATGAGAGAAGAGATGAAAATGATGATTCAGAGTATGGCTACTGCATCCCCCTGGTCTCTTGAATAGGGTTTCTTAACTGTTTTGGGTTGAATCCATGACGTGGGTCAGTTATTCTTTCCATTTGGAGCCTGATCTGGTAACTGATGCACGGTATTCTCTGCGGCGAGCCTCTCCTGAGCTGCATGCTTGAGTTTTCACCACGGCGAAATGTTCCAGAGCTACTTCCTTACATACTTTGCTAGAGTTCCTAAAATGAAATAGCAATGATTTGAAGTATCACTTGCTCATGATTATAATTAAGTACTAATAAGTAAAGTTTCATGGTGATTGTACACCAAATTCAAGCTAATCAAAACCAACAATTATTGTTTCCAAATTAAGCTCAAGTAAGTTCATGATAGGCCAAAATTTCATTAAATACATTGGAAATTTAGGCAAAAGTAGTAAAGAAATATAGCTCAATCAAATTCCCCCACACTTAAACCTTTGTACTATTGGACAAAGCTTTTTAAAATAAAACTTTTGATGATTAACGCATTCAGAATCTATCAACATGAATAAAGGATATTAGAAATCAGTTAAAGCATTTGCCAAGGAATCAACTAGAATCAAGGAAAAGGCATTGTAAGATGATCTCTGTGAGAGCTTAATTCAAGAGATTGAATAAAAGAGACCTCTCTCTCAAGGGAAATGTGCTTATCACTCAGCTTACTTAGCCAAGACAATTTCACTCATGGTCTGCTTAATTCAATCTCTACCATAAGCTTGTAATCATTCTACCTCTCAACTACAAGATCATTATAATGTAAACCAAGAGGACTTTGGGGTTAGAATGGATGATAGGGAGTTATAGACAATGAAATGGAGTGATGAATGGAATTCTTGAATACACAGCACTATAGAAAACTTCAAACATAATGCTTCTGTAAGGCAAGAGTTTAAAAAAAATGCATTCAAGAGTATGTATAAATTTCTATCAACGCATCTCTCCTTATTGTTCTCTTCTTCTTACATATTTTTTTCATTTTTTCTTTTTTTAATTGAATTATAGTACCATGATCAACATGTACTGCATACAAATTTCACACTTGCATGCAAATAGCTTCCAATGTTGGTTTCCAGAATGAATGGCTTAAAGGGGTGGCAAAGGTTAAGTTTCATTTTTGGTTTGTGTTTGGGTAAAATGAGGGGTTTTGAAATGAAGGCATCTATCATTTTCATATAATAGTATATCATAAAGCTTTGATTAAGAATCAAAATAAGTTCTAGAGAGATTAGAATCAAGACAGACCCATACTAATCAAAAGGAAGTTAGGCCCAATTATTCTCACGACAAGGCTAACATTTTGATTAAACAATCTCAAGGATTAAAAAATGCAAAGAGTCAACTTAGAAATGCATCAACACTGACCCTTTGTTAGTAGTTTGAAAATGTAATTAACTAAAAGCTTTCATCTCTTGAAATCATGGATAGTTTTCTAAATACATTATCTGTAAAAAATCATATTATACTTCATGCTTTTGAAATTTAAACAGATTTTTTTAAAGCACTGAATGTTTCGCCGTGGCTAACAACTAAGTTAGTCGCGGTGAACCACACCCGAGAGGTTAGTTCTGTGTGCAAGTGAAACACACCAAAGAGTTTGAATGCCTTATTTGAGCTAATTTGGCCACAGCGAAAGTGGTAAAAAATGCAGTTTAAAACCTCCTGAAAATCAATTTTGTTTGCTAAAATTTTAAGAATTTTAAGAAATCTGAAAATTTTAAAAGTTTAAACACAATGACCTAACATTGAACAATTCAAAAGTTTCCATTGCATTTTAAAATTCAGAGTAAAGCTTGAAAAATCCTAAACCCCCACACTTAAAATCAAGCATTGTCCTCAATGATTAAAGGAAAGGAATCATATGTTGATCACATTTTAATAAATAATCACACATAACAATTTGCCAGATTGGATGGCCCCAAGATAATGTGTATAGAGCCTATGATGTGTCACACCCCAAAATGTAGAGGTGATCGGCACGGATTATGAGAAATCTCACATTCCCTAAGCCTTTGATTTGTAAATGTAAGCTATTCGTTAAAATGCTAAATAACACAATATACCATTTCTTTTCTCAAGTTTATGCCATAAAAACATATTCTGCTATGTCAACATATAATGAAAGCACAGGGACCTTGCTTATAGATTACGTGGAGCATCTAATCTTTATAAATAGTGCATACACATAAATTTTTCATATACGACAAACAATAGCTACAATATAAGCCAACGTCTTTCATAAAAAACAATGGGGCTTTTCATTGCTCAACCAGAGGCATAGGATCAGCTAGGCTATCTGAAGCCAAAATAAATTTTTGGTGAATAATGTCCCATTTATATAATCATCTAAATTTAAGCAAATAATCTAAATCATTCAACTAGGATAAATATCGTAACAATAAATCTCAATTTTTGCAGAGTATAAACAAATCACATTTGAAAATACGTATCAAAATCATTCGTTTGCCAAAATCAATTTAAAAAATAATATTTAAGTCTCAATTTTCGTAGGACTTCAACAGAACGAAATATAAGGCTGGACACACAGTCTACAAGGGTAAATAACCAGGCGTAGCTCAAGGCTACGAAAACAGGAGTGAACACACAGTTTATGATGGTAAGTAACCAACAGATGCAAGGATAACCCCATGAATAATAGGCATGAGTCAATGCCCATGAATATCAAGCAACCTCAAGATTAACCATGGTGCACTAAGGACTAACAGTACTGCTATTAGTAACCAGCATTCTGTATTCAATCCTCATAAAACCATTTTCAAGCATGCATGGGATCAATTTCCAAACCACTTCTAATGATAAAAATATTTTAGAATAATTTGCAATAGGGATCCTAGCATGAAAAGTTTACAAACAATATCTCAAAACCATTCTTAAGCATGCATAGAGTATATATTAAAGTCATTCTCAAGCAAATGAATGTTTTATTTATTTTCGTCATCTCTATGCATGAATTAAATTTTCAGAAGTATTTCTTTTGGTTTCCACATTTCAATACTCAATTTAAATAAAATAGAAAACGAATGAATAACATAGAAATTCTTCAAACCTTTCTCTTCATAACACAAATGAGAATATCAAATAATTCCGATAATCCTTTATCAGTGGAACTATGCTCAAAATATGGTAACAAATAATAAAATATGAAGATAGTAAAACACGATTTATAAAAACTATAATGGTACGCTATTCACTCACCTATCATACTGTCATCATATAACTCCTTTATTTCTTTTGGCTTCCAACTCATCTTCTTCTTCCTTTCCTAACCATTATATATATAATATGAAATCAAAATCAATAATATTTCTAAATTTATAACCAATTTTGAAAAATTGTAACTCATTCCATTAAACTCTAAATGCAGTGATTCAAGTGTCCATTTAAATCTCTTTACATTCTCTTCCAAAGAAATTTACCATTTAGAACTTATTATTAGCCATATTCCAAAATTTGTGCTCCAATGTT
>JANTPZ010090187.1:0-31445 GCA_025593235.1 Vachellia pachyceras | reverse complement strand
CAAGCTATTGCTACAAAAGGGTGCGAATAAGGAAGTGAGAAATGGGTTGGGCAAAACTGCGTACGATATCGCCGCCGAGAATGGATATGCTCGTTTATTCGACGCGCTTAAGTTAGGGGACGATCTCTGCGTGGCAGCGAGAAAAGGGGAGGTGAGAACCATACAGAAGCTGATCGAGAACGGAGCCTCCATTAATGGGAGAGACCAACACGGCTGGACGGCGCTTCACAGAGCTGCCTTCAAAGGACGAACGGATGCGGTTCGGGCTCTGCTGGAGAAAGGGGTAGACGTGGATGCTAAGGATGAGGAAGGTTACACGGCGTTGCACTGCGCGGCGGAGTCAGGTCACGCCGACGTGACGGAGCTGTTGGTGAAGAGGGGAGGAGACGTTGGAGCAAGGACCAATAAGGGCGTGACCGCGTTGCAAATAGCAGAGTCGCTGCACTATGTGGGGATCACGAGGATACTTGTCAACGGCGGGGCCAGTAAGGAGAACAATGGTCAGATTCCGGTAGCGCCGGCTAATATTCCGTTTGGGAAACAAATGGAGAGTGAGGAGAATAAGAAGAAGATAATCAGAAACAGATGGCTCCGCCGCAGCTTCGATCGGCGGCTCTGGCTGTGATGTAGTCGGCAAGGTCCCTGTTTTTTGTTAAATTTTTTTGAATGCCCTGTTTCTGTGGTTGATTTTGGGCTTATAACTCGTGGATGGAATTGTAGATTGATGATGTTCCATTTCATGCTGTTTCTACACTTTTGACAATATATAAAAGTTGTTTCACGTTCATGGACTATATTTGTTGAGATTCAACAAGTGTAACTATGTATTCTGCGTGTTGCAGTTAAACAATAACGTAAGTTTAAATAAAACTAATATCATATATTCATATCTTTGACTTGTAAACACTAAATCGGTTTGGAAGATCATCTTTTAAGAAAATCAAAACATGCACTTACATGTAGATGATGATGACGACCCAGCCCTTGACATGAACACTTTTGCGGTTATCCACGGTTCTTGGATTCAGGTTGATGGAAACCACTTCAAATTTCTGTACCGTATAAACCTTGATATGTAGATGCAGCTGATCCGTTGCCCATGCAATTGTGTCAGAAGCCATGTTTCCAAAAATTTGAGGCGTTCTCAAGCGTGTGAACATTTCTTTAAGTAGAAATTCGAATATTGTTTCATTGTATATTATGGAATACTGAATATAAACGTTTATCCCACTCTTATTTTTTGGTGACAGAATTTTAGGAAAAGAGTTGGAATCTCTCATAATCTAAAGGTAAAACATCTAACTTATGATCCCACGACTTTATGGACCAGATGGGAGAGTACACATGCATCCACCTCCGCTGGCTAAAGATAGAGATTCAAACTTTTGTTCCACACATTTGATTATTGTTTGAACACCCATGTTTCCAAAAACATATAGTAGAAAATAGATTTAACGCAATCTTTGATCCCTAAAGTTTATTCTCATTTTGGTTTTGATTTTTCATGTTTAAAACCAGCAGCAATTTTGGTCCTCAAAAGGCAAAAAAGATCCAAATTTTTGTTAAATAATAAAAAATTAATATTTTAAATAAAATGAAATTTGATATATCAAAACTACCCATTTAAATTTGAGGGACAAAAAACTAAACGTATTAACCCTAAAAAAAATACAAGCATGCAACATTTCAATATCGGGAAGTTGATTCTAATTGAGCCTCGTAATCCTTAACATGAGCATTTCGAATATTCATTCATCACATTTGATAGATTGATCCCTTTCATCAGGTTCAATACCTCCCCAGTGGCGCCGGCAGTTGCTTTTTTAATATAAAACAAACGGGTCATATGGGTTCTTTGTTGAGCATGGGCTTTCCAGTTTGTTGGGCTTCATGGGCTTTCTTCCAAGACGAATGATGAGTGAATGGCATATTTCTGGAAAAGAGAAAACAGTAATATGATACATATTTGGTTGTTTGCAAGGAAGAGGAGGCATTTGGAAGTGAAGCAATCGCGGCAAGTCGTTGGTTGGCTTGTAATGACACGACCAAGATGGTTGAATTGAAATGGTAAAGCATCAGCATCAATGGTTGGTATCTTGGGTGATACCAACCCCCCCCCGGGGGAATTTGGGCTCTAGTCAACGTCCTGGTGGTGCCTCCTTCAAGTCACTACTTGTAATCTTCACCTACTCACTTCCCTACTTTCTTATCATTCTGGCCACCATCTCCACCAACTCGCCTCTTTTATACATATGTAGGGTGTGTATGTATGTGTATGTATGAAACGAAGCCCATCACGCAAGTTGAGTGTGATTCTACCATGCTTTTGATGTGGGGACCCAGAATAATACTTGAGTATTATATTGCTGTTCAATATTTTAACCATATTTTTGTGCATGGTCAAAGAAGTGGGTAGATATTTTTTTTTTGTTTACAAAATTTTTGGCAGGGGGTTGGGCTCACCCACAAGTTAAGGGTAAGACGAAATCTCCCTTCCTCTTAAGTGATACCAATATCGGGTAGGGTGAGCCATCAATTATCCTCAAAAGTGGGTAAATTATATTAGCATGAGATGGAATGTTCAAGTGACAACATAATGGGCTTGTTTGGCAAAATGTTTGAAAAAGTTAAACGCACTTTCAACGGTATTTTCTCATAAAATGAGATGATTTCATTCAAATATTTACCTTAATTTGTGTAAAAGTACCTATCTACCGCGTTCCCAAACTAACTTAATCAGAATAAGGGAGAGGAGATAAGTAAGATGTAACCAGATATTTGTTTATCCCAGATATTTGGCTCAGGTTGTTGGGTGTACCACATAAACGATCCGGTTAGTAAATAAATGACTCGTCATAAATGAGATTGTAAATGTCAATTCCATCATTGATACAATGATACTGTCAATGACTGATTTATAAGCATCTCTTTTGGTGCCCTTTGATCATATAATTATATACTAACCTTGATATATACTAACCTTGATAGACCTCAACCGATCAATTATTTTTATAGAATAAATAAAAATCATCGCCGTAATTATGTATACGTAATCATCCACTAAATAAGGGATATACAGGTTTGGATTAACCGTGGAAGTTACCTTTACAATTTAAACTATGATCCACAAGATAAAATATGTTATATGAGTTTTGATCTCATCTTGTATGATTCTCTAACATGAATGCAAAGAGGCATGATGATAATAAGCTATATGACGACAAGGGAAGAGGTGGGTTAAAAAGGAAAGCGTGTACGTACGTAATAATTAAAGGGGACCTTGGTTATCGATACACTACATGTGTATTCAACAACGAGGATACCATATTTTATGCATATACGGAGTGGATTTGAGTTTTGTATGCACTCACTTGCGCCTGGGAATTGTAAGTGCTAAAAACAAGAGGGGAAATTAAAATAAATGGATGACCATCGGCACCGCCGTCACCTGCGGTGACTGGTGGGGCGGTGATCACTATGTTCATAAATCAGTCAAACCACCGACCCATCATCCCTACCACCGCTTGACTGGTGGGGCGGTGATCACCATGTTCATAAATATATAGTGCAAAGATGTCTTCACCATCCTACACAAAAGAGGAAGAACATGGTCTCTTCCAGCACCTCATTTATCAGATCCCAGACAGGGCCGAAGCGAACCAAGCTGCTTGTGGAGGTGTACTCCAATATCATCAGCGTAAATGGGTATGTGGATTTCAACAACACAAGTTAGGGCATGCTACCTCAGCTGCTACGGAAATCCACCGTGGCCTTCGTATCTGCAGGCCGTTGGGAATATAATTGATGGTTTAACTGTCTCCCTTTAAATTTACCTGTGTGTTTGACATGGGTACGTAAAGTAAAACGAGGCACCTCTTACACTATCGGAGGTTTCATCAATTACCAAATACCATAAGACTTTTCATTATTAATTATATGTTTGGTTCCTTAATTATCTGCGGTTTTATTCCTCATGTTCATATATATACCAGTGCTATTTTAGTTATTTGAGAAGGAGGGAGGACCATGTTTTGGTACAAATAAACATGTTAAAGATCCAGACACGTAATTCAGACATGAGATATATTTATAATAGAAAAAACATTATGTGTGTGTTTAAGGCGTGATTATTAATTACTTCATAAAGTTGGCTTGTTGTATGAGAAAGGGCTGAAGAATAAAAAGACCTCAAGGGCCTTGGCTCTGGGGTAGGTAGCCTATCCTTCAGAACTTAAAAAAAGGGGGAGAGGGACAGAGAGGATGATCCATTTTTATAATTAGTCCTTCTTCAATTAAAGCATGCACGTTTTTTCCAATAAAATATTTGACCACTACTTGGCAAACTTTTCAAAGCAGAATTGCATGAGTTGATTATTTCATATAAGCTGTTGTGATTCTCAATTCTCAGTTGATTCCTGTTAAAAATTAACCTTAAGTATACCAAATTAAAAGCCACCGCGCAGAACAAAGCAAGCTCAGAGTTCTGGTGACTTGCCAATGTCATCGATATGATTCTTGTATATTCAATTCTGTTTTTCAAATATGGTGCTGTGTTATTGTTGTTATTATTATTAAATGGTTAATGTATTGATTTTATTCTACATTAGTCAGAGTGCAATGACTAACGACAATATTGACATTCGTATTTAGAGCAATTTTCATCAAGTTTCAAATAGAAAAATTTATGAATAAAATGTCTTAAAAATTGGTAAAATTACCATCAGGTCCCAATAATAACTGGTCCGATTATTATTAACAAACTCACCAACCGTCAATAACAACCGGACCAGCTATAATTGGAACTTGATGGTAATTTTACTAATTTCTATAACTTTGTTTTCATTAATTGAGTTATTTGGGACACGATGGCAAATTTCTCAAATTAAGTGTCATTGTTCTATTATTAAATTATTTATTTAATTTCTTATAACTTTAAAAAATTAATCACGTCTACCAAGTAATCGGGATAAGCAGGACTGCAGGAGTTTATTAATAATTTCCATTGTTGAAGACGCCTGAAAATTACTGCTTGCAACAAATGAAATTCCGGTCCAGCTATCTATTGTTGCCGCAAATCGAATGAGAATCAGTGGCGTTAAGAAATTATTTGTAGTTCATGTAAATAAAGAAGAGAGAAATGTATATAATTTGACCGTCGCGATCACACGGGTCATCAATCATCATCGGTCCGTAGTCACAGGATCAGCGTGCAGTGAACGGTATGTGATGTCAGTCGCAGAGAATCTTTACCAATCCCAAAGTCCACCAACCCCCGACCCTCCTCCGTCAATATAAGAGGCAGTGAAGGGTAATGTGGGAAATCACAGAAATATATATATAGCACGAAGTGCAATCCCAGACGCATCGTGCCGAGAGGTGGCCCACCACCACCAACCTCCCTCAACCAACCCCGTCCCGCCCTCCCCACTGACTTCCCACACAATCTCATTCACGTAATTATGTTTATTTTTTATTTTTGACAGAAATTATGTTATTTTGAAAACATATTTTTGGAAGTGGCGCGTGACGGGAGGTATCCGGTTGATCGCTGGATGGGGGAACAACAAACAGCACATCAGGTAGTGATTTCAATTACAGCCGTTCATGGTTCAGGGACCACCGTCGGTGTCGTAAAGCAAAACGAAATGTCGTTTGCTCCTCCTTTCGTTTTACACCTGGCAACCTTGCACAGGCGCAGAGGGATAATATTACGTCCTCGGCAGCCACCTGTATGGACACCATCAGCAACATAAAAATTCATATTAAAATATATTAATAGGAGATTTAGGAAATATTTTTCCGCGAATTTCCTGGGCCTTTTTCACCGAAACCAAGTATTGGGTTTGTTTGAGAATACCGTTGGAAGAACGATCACAGATTCTGAGATAAATATATGAGATGAGTTTTGTCTCGGTAAGTACATAAATGGATTTTGGGGAGGCCGTGGATTTGTTGCTAAAATATCGGTATTAAACCCGAAACTACCAGCGGATGGCCAGTAACCCAAAGAAAGGAAACAAACCCATTGTGCTTGTCTAGAAATTTCGTTCCCCAACGGTACACACAAGTCGAGATAAAATCATTTTAAAATCCGTAAAAACCATCTCGAAATCGACAAAAGCATCTAGAAATCCGTAAACTCATTTTTTCTGACAGAACTCCTTTCTCTCATCGGAATTCCCAAACACATTAGATGATTTTACAAATTTCGATATATTTTACGGATTTCAAGGTATTTTTACAAATTTTGAGATGTTTTTACAGATTTGAGATATTTTTTATCTTGATTACGTGTACAGTTGAGAATAAATTTTCCCAAATATGCACATTATTGAGAGCCAAAAATATCGGCCGCAACTATTTGTAATGTTTGTGCAAATAGAACTAAATGCCGTGTATGCTTTTCTTCTAAAATTGGACGGATCTCGCCAAAGCAGGAGAAATATCATTGTACTTTTTTGGGGAAAAAAATATTAATTAATGTTGCGTGGCAGACAAAGTAATGTTCGGACATGAATGACCATGAACTTTCTTCCAATAAATAACAACGAATTTGGATAGTAAAAAAATAAAAAAAATGAAATTCAACTTATGAAGTGCATTTGAATTAGAAAGAAATGATGCAATGGATACAAAAATACTCACAAATGGAATTAAAAAAAAAAGAAATGATCCTGAATATATCTTAGATTTCGTCAATTCTTCCTGAAATATATAAACCCGTTCTTTCAACATATTTCTAAACACGCACTCTAAGTCCATGTAAATTCAGCTTGCTTGTCAAGATCAAACACTACATCACCGTTTTAATTTTGATTTCATAGTTAAATGGTTTTTTCATGAAATAATTTTTTCCTTGAAATTCGTGAAACCGATTTAAATGCAAAGGAAACCTCCCGGGTTAAAATAAACGATTCAGTGATGTGTGAGTGGGAATTCAATAATTAATTTTAAAAAAACTTTTATACATGTTCAAGCCTACCATGTATTTCTCCCAAAATGTGGGTCCCAGAGGATCTGCAGTGACTCTAGCTCTATAATCACGAGCAGCAGAAGCGCGTAAAGCTAAAACGCCCAAATATCCCCATTCTCATCTCTCCAAATTCTCACTAGCTTTTGGCCCAAAAAAAATTCCCTTCCTGTGCTACAATGAGTAAACGCATTAAAAATAATTAATTGAAATCAATTCTCTGTATCTTCTTTTTTTAATAAAAATTAAAACCGGGTAAACATATAATTTTATCATGTATTAAGATTTTTGGGCTAGTTTGACAAACCAATTATAAAAGCTAAACTCATGTTCAAAAATGTTTTTTCATAAAATAAGATAATCTCCTTTACATATTTATCTTGAATTGAGTAAAAGTACTCCTCAATAGCTTTCTGAAATATGGAGGCTAAAAACTAATAACATTGATTATATGGACAAGTATTTTTATTTAACTTATCAATATATGTTTTTGATTTAAACACTAATCTGTGGTTGAGCGTGATGTTATTTTAAAAAAAAAAAATCACAATGGCAACAGGAATGACCTCAGATCTGGCTTCGCACAGATCGGCGGCTATAAATAACCAAAGGCCACCCCTGTTTGTTCGCGCTGAGCTCTCCGCTTCTACCACTGCCTATTCCCAGAAGCGAGAACTGGTCTCTTTTCACCTGAAAGGTACGAGACCCTTGACCCCCTTCATCTCACCTTCTCTTGCTAGTTTCATTCTGATTCCCTTTCATAGTCCATTCCAAGTCTTTTCTTCACCGTTTGGCACATTCTTAATTCTTGAATTCGATGAACACATGCTGAATCATTGATCCTCGATTCTCTATTACTTGCACTTTTCTACCACTACATAGTACATACCTCGACTGTTTTCTTTCTACTGAGATCTATTGATGATTTAGTAGATTCCGTGAACTTTTACGTACATACCTGAAGACTCTGCTGTGCTACTGATATTTGCGTCGTTTTTCACATTATCTTCACCATAGCTGCGCGATAGTTGCTGGCAATCTGTCTTGCAAATTAGATATCAGATCTGTGCTGTTTAGTTTGCCTGAATTGTAGATCTAACACAGTTGTTGCTCTTCATGGTGGATCTGACCATTCATCCGTCGGTTTCGTATTTAATATACTTGGAACATCATAACGATGACGCTACAATTAAGCGCAGATCAGATCATTTCGATTTACTGATTTAAGATTCTTCTCAGCTTCAAATGGGCTCTGCTTACATATGAATTAGCTACTGCGTGCTCTGCTCTTCTCCATGCTAGCCTGTTCACCTATACTCTATTCCATTTACTTTGACTATGATTTTGTTTGATAAACTTCTCATTTCTTCCGCTTCCGAACGTTATCTGTAAACCCAATCAAAGATCTTACGCTTGGTTTCCATATCTCATGATTAGACAAACTTCCAAATGATATATTTTATTGCGAGTTCATAGTAGTAACTGTAATTCTTAATTTATACTTTCCAAGTTATATGTATCCTTGAACTTCATTGCGTAATGATTTTATTGCTCTTTCTGTGCTCCTTTCTTTGTAAATGGTGTTCAAATCCGTTAAGTAATCATTGATAATTACGTTATGAGCTTTTAAATCTCGTCAACTGATTTTCATATCCAATTTAACCTGGTGTGCCAGAACAATGGCATCCCATATCGTCGGATATCCTCGCATGGGCCCCAAGAGAGAGCTCAAGTTCGCTCTGGAGTCATTCTGGGATGGGAAGAGCAGCACTGAAGATTTGAAAAGGGTGGCTGCTGATCTCAGGGCATCAATCTGGAAGCAGATGGCTGATGCTGGCATCAAGTACATCCCCAGCAACACTTTCTCTTTCTATGATCAGGTGCTTGATGCTACTGCCCTTCTTGGCGCTGTTCCATCCCGATATGGATGGACTGGTGGGGAGATTGGATTTGACACCTACTTCTCCATGGCCAGAGGTAATGCGTCAGTACCTGCCATGGAGATGACCAAATGGTTCGACACCAACTAGTAAGTGATGGGACATGCTACGTTGCATTAACTAAAAATGTCATTCGAATCTGTCAGCTAAGTACTAAACTATTGTAAACGAATTGGCGCAGTCACTTTATTGTCCCCGAATTGGGACCTGAAGTAAAATTCTCTTACGCTTCTCACAAAGCTGTGGACGAGTACAAGGAAGCCAAAGCTGTATGTCTTTCTATTATCTAGTTGCTTTCCATTTTGAAGTTTCAAGTTAGGTCCTGTGAGCATGTTTGAGCTCCAAGAAGAATATATCATGCATCTGTTTCATGGTCATGTATAGTTCAAAAGTGCTGGCTAACTTGATATAAATAACTGTGCTAGTTTGCTTCTACCTATACCTTTCTTATTATGGTAGGATCAAACCAGAGTTTGGCAGAGAAGTGTTCTGTCAAAGCTCCTGTGTCAGCAGTGTTTGGTCATTATGATAAAATCTTAACATCATGCATTCATCCATATTACCCTTGTCATTGAATATTTGATTTCTTCTTGCAGCTTGGAGTAGATACTGTTCCAGTCCTGATTGGTCCTGTCTCGTATTTGTTGCTCTCCAAACCTGCGAAGGGTGTTGAGAAAACCTTTCCTCTCCTTTCTCTCCTTCCAAAAATCCTTGCTATTTACAAGTAAGAACCTTGAACTGTGTACAGTGGTTAATTTCTTGCCCTAGATGATCAAATCCTTGGATTTCTCTAAATTGCTTATGATAATGAACTCAGGGAAGTTATAGCTGATCTCAAGGCAGCTGGTGCTTCATGGATCCAGTTTGATGAACCAACCCTTGTTTTGGATCTTGATTCTCACAAGCTCCAAGCATTTACTGAAGCATACTCAGAGCTTGAATCCTCTTTATCCGGATTAAATGTCCTGATTGAGACCTACTTTGCTGATATTCCTGCTGATGCTTACAAGACACTCACTTCTCTCAAGGGTGTCACAGCTTATGGATTTGATCTTGTCCGTGGAACTCAGACCCTTAGTTTGATCAAGGCTGGGTTTCCCAGTGGAAAGTACCTCTTTGCTGGAGTGGTTGATGGAAGGAACATCTGGGCTAATGATCTTGCTGCATCTCTAAGTTTACTGCAGGATATTGGGGGCGTTGTCGGCAAAGGTTATTATTAAACATGCATTCATGGGATATAATGGCATTTGTCTTGTATCGTAGCCTGATGCCTCTATGTGCTAACTTTTGTGCAGACAAACTTGTTGTTTCCACCTCCTGCTCGCTTCTTCACACTGCTGTTGATCTTGTAAATGAGACCAAACTTGATAATGAAATCAAGTCATGGCTGGCTTTTGCTGCCCAGAAAATTCTGGAAGTTAATGCGTTGTCCAAGGCGTTGTCTGGTGCAAAAGACGAGGTACCTTCAATTTTTTTAGTAGTTACTGTAAAATCTGATGTGGGTGGTGCTATTAAATAATTGAGCAATGTTCCTCACCTGAAAAAGTATGAAGACCTTATTGATTTAGATCATAAGGTCGTGTTATTCCCGTTTGTTTCATTACCCCATTTCCTGAATAACTCTTCTTCTGCTTCCATTTTCAGGTCTTCTTCTCTGCTAATGCCGCAGCTTTGGCATCAAGGAGGTCCTCTCCAAGAGTGACCAACCAGGCTGTTCAGAAGGCTGTGAGTTTCACTTTTTCCCCCAGTTTGGTTCATCTGGATTTGTTGGAAGTAATTATTCTGCTCCTTATAACGATTTCTTTACTTGCTCTGTCAGGTTGCTGCATTGAAGGGTTCTGACCACCGCCGTGCCACTAATGTCAGTGCCAGACTGGATGCTCAGCAAAAGAAGCTTAACCTTCCAGTCCTTCCAACCACTACTATTGGATCCTTCCCTCAGACTGTAGAGTTGAGGAGGGTGCGCCGTGAATTCAAAGCTAACAAGTGAGAAGCTTTTTCCGTCCTGCCTTCACCACATGCCAATTATTTAATTTAATGACCCTAATTTTTATTTCTTCAGGATCACCGAGGAAGAGTATGTTAATTTCATTAGAGAAGAAATCCGCAAAGTAGTTGAACTCCAAGAAGAGCTTGATATTGATGTCCTGGTACATGGGGAACCAGAGGTTAGCTCTCACTTTCACATGTTGACAAGATATCAATGCACCAACTGAAGATTAAGTGATTCACTTCCCCTAATTCTGAATGCCTTTAAATGCAGAGAAACGATATGGTTGAGTACTTTGGTGAGCAGATGTCTGGCATTGCCTTCACTGCTAATGGGTGGGTGCAATCTTACGGATCTCGTTGCGTGAAGCCACCAATCATCTATGGTGATGTGAGCCGCCCAAAGGCTATGACTGTGTTCTGGTCATCTATGGCTCAGAGCATGACCAAGCGCCCAATGAAGGGGATGCTTACCGGTCCTGTCACCATTCTGAACTGGTCCTTTGTTAGAGTCGACCAGCCCAGGTACAAACTCGAGACCCATTATAAGATGTTGTGGAAGTATAAAGAAGGACTTTCCATTTACTTTATCGTTAGATGGCTGACCCGAAAAATAAATTTATTTGCAGATCTGAGACTACCTATCAGATTGCCTTGGCTATTAAAGATGAAGTAGAAGATCTTGAGAAGGCCGGTATCAACGTGATCCAAATTGACGAAGCTGCTTTGAGAGAGGGATTGCCTCTGAGGAAGTCAGAGCAAGCTCACTACTTGGACTGGGCTGTCCACGCCTTCAGGATCACCAATGTCGGTGTGAAGGACAGCACTCAGGTATTTGACCCCTTAGAGATCAAACGGTTTAGAATCTGTTTCCTCTTGTAAGCTCTGCATAACTCTAATGTGAACAATGGAACGCAGATCCACACCCACATGTGCTACTCCAACTTCAACGACATCATCCACTCAATCATTGACATGGATGCTGATGTGATCACCATTGAGAACTCTCGTTCCGATGAAAAGCTTCTCTCAGTGTTCCGCGAGGGAGTGAAGTACGGTGCCGGAATTGGCCCTGGTGTGTATGACATTCACTCTCCCAGGATCCCGCCAACTGAGGAAATTGCCGACAGGATCAACAAGATGCTCGCAGTGCTGGAGAAGAACGTCTTGTGGGTGAACCCTGACTGTGGACTCAAGACTCGCAAGTATACTGAGGTGAAGCCAGCCCTCACCAACATGGTTGCTGCCGCCAAACTCATCCGCAATGAGCTCGCCTCTGCCAAGTGAATGCTTGCTACAAGAGAGCGGAACCTCACTAAGTACACTGGGTTCTGCTTCATCTAAAGAAAAAGGAAAAGAAAATGAAAAACGAGGAAAATTTATCTGTGTTGTTGCTGCAATAACTGTGTGATGACTATTTTTAGGTGTTTAGTCCCGGGTTCTGTTCCAAATATTTTGTATTTTTTGTGGTTTGGCCAATGGCCTCAATTCTTGTTGAATTGCAATTTACCAGTTTTGTGGTTATAACCACCCGTACCTTGTCTCATCTCGAATCTTTTTCATCTTCTGTCAACGTAGGTCAATTGCAATCCAAAATGTATCGATATTCAAAGAAACTAATATGTCACTAAGCAGCAAAATAAAACCGACAGAACGATGAGATATCTGCTGAAACTACTACTGGTGACTGGTAAAACAGCACACTTGAGTGCTTAAAAGCGTGTTCGGAAATGGAACATTATTTGAGAGCTTAAAATATATAGCAGACTATCAAAGTAGTAACAAAAACATCACCCAAGCTTCTCATTAAATGCATTGCGAACTCATGATCGGAGATCTTTTTAGCCTCTGTGAAAACTGAAAACGGCTTACACTCCTCTACCCTACACTCTACAGTGTGAGGGAAACAACCAATCCGAATACTAATTTGAAGCCACTTGGCCCAGTAAAATATGCAGGCTCCGCCGTATCGTAAGCCGCTTCATACGATCCATGTTTGAGGATGAACTATTGTACCCGTTTGAGAACGCGGTAGAGAAGTACTTTTATGTAAATCAAGGTAAATATCTCATCTTAGAGAAAATACTGTTCAACATGTGTTTGACCTTTACAAACACTACAAGAAAGAGGCCCATTATTACGCAGCATATCTTTATATCTCGACCCTTGACAGCACAGGATGAAAAATAGTATTAATTTTATCACTTAAACCAACAAATGAGCAGAAAGTTGGGCTACCCAAAACAAAGCTAATTTATTGATTCCAACACACACCCGAGCCCAAAAAAATTATACATGTTTTTCTATATAAAACTCTCACCGAAATTCTCGTGTATGATTTTGTTATAAATTCTTTATTTCATTTTTTTGGGTCAAACATTTTCTACAGAAAAACACGTGTTCTAATTTTTCGGCCAAAGGGAAAGAAACATGTTCTACTGACAAAAACCCACAAATAGAAATACACTACTATTTATAAGTCATTTCTAAAATGTTTTACATAAATAAAAAAAATTTTAAACTTCATTAATTCTACTTTAATTCAACAACTTTTTAACTTTATTCTTATTTAATGTTCACAAAAACACATGAGAGCAGAGTCAGTACATTATCAATTAAGGTAAAATTATACGTTCATGTAAAAAATTTAAAGATATGATTTATAAATATTATCAAATATGATACACCCCGTAGTTAGCAAGAAGTTGACTTGAGTCAGAGGGCGTGGACTATATTGATTTTTATTTCACTACGAGGAATTAATTATCAAGGTAAACATAACTTTTTCCGGATTTTTTCGACAATTGTATTTCGTGAATCCAGAAAACGTAACCCTTTTTTTTTTGGTAAACAAACGTAACCCTTTTTATCATAAGAGATAAGTGTAAGTTTAGTTCTTAATTTTTTTGTTGCCATTTATATTTAGGTCAAACCAAACTCCACTGCCGTCTCAAAATCTTGGTTTGCACAAGCCGTCCTTAGTCGTCTATAAATTTGAAACAATCACAGACGACCACCATGTCAACACTTCAGATAGCCCCCTGACTTCCCATAAATTTGAAACAGTCTCACTACTGTAAACTCATACAGTAACATAAAAAAATATCATCAATAATACTCTTGGACCTCTCTCGCCATCATCTTCGTTCTGCTCTCTCACACCTTTCCAACAGTTTCCATGGCGAAAGATTTCCGAGTTGGAGACGAAATGGGTTAAGTAGGTTTCGATTACCAATCCTGGACTTCAAACAAGGTCTTCCGCGTCGTGAGACAAACTCAGCAAGTTCATCAACTGAGAACGCTTTTTTTTTTTGCCACAAGTTATGGTATTTTCTCAAAATTGTTTGGCTTTCGTAATTAATAATCCAAGATCAAGATAATCTGGATCGTGTGTGAAATTTGTGAAGCATGGGACCGAGACGGGGAGGGAAAAAACAAAGAAAGAGAGAATCTTTACGTACTGTTACTTCCATTGGAAACGTTATCTGTCACTTGCAGACATCACTTGAAGACCCATGGGATAAAGACTTGTTGGGAATCGTCAAGTCACGATAATACAAAAAGTTCAAACACAATATTTTTTTTTAAACAAAATAATTTTTTTTATATTTACCTCAATTTGCTTAATAGCACGTTTCTATCACATTTTGAAACGGATAAGCATTTTGAAGGAAAAGGCTTCCATTTTTCAAAACCTCATCAATCCTTGGACATGCCCGTAGTAGGATCGGCACGAGTGTCGAAGAAATTAAATTATCTGAGCATTAATTTCAGTAACCAAAAACCCTCTGATCTCACTGGCAAAATTAGCCTTCCAACTCAGTCAGTTCTGATATATACAATTTGTTCAGCCAATGGATATAACTCACTGGCAAAATTGTTTATGGACTCGCTTGGAAACTCGTAATGGGTTTGTTTGAATGTTCTTCCTATTTTCTTGCGCTTTTCCAGTGGCTTGCTTGCCACTTGGATCTCACGTTTTCTTCTAACATAGCTTTTGACTCTGTGAAGCAATATAGCATTAGTTGAATCAGTGTGCTCTCCAATATAAAAAAGTCATCATGGGACGTGGAAAGGGGTGTACAGTGGGCCAGAACAGACAAGGGAGTGAATCTTTTTTAGCATGATTAGGTACTGACCAACTCCCAGCAATTCGACTCATTCATATTCCATTCATTACCATTGTCTTCTTTGGAGCCAACATGAAGCTGAAAACAAGAATAGTTTAATTAATCATCTTTTATGACCGTGACCCCCCAGAACTATACCTTCATGTGATATTTAATGCCTTGTGGTCCGGGGGCGTCTTGTAACTTCTGTCTTGTAACCAATATTCTTGTCAGCCTTTAGGGCTTAGGCGTTCTTACTTTTTTTTTTTTTTTGAGTGATTAGGCGTTCTTACTTCGTGATGAAAACATTAGCCAATATGGATTCAACATGCGGACAGAAAGATAAACAGGAAAATAAGTTTCTTTCTTTATTTATTTCCTTTTTTGGTATTCAGCACAACAGAGGTCACATTTGGGACTATCACATTGTGGTATAATATAATCCTACATATGCCATTGCTTGTAAAGCTAAATATGTTTTCATCCCATCTCAGTACATTTTACAGTTTACACTGAACAAGGGGGTCGGTCATAGAGGCTAATCTTATCTGTTCTGTTTTCAACTTGCATTTCTTGTAGCCAGAGCAACCAGAAAGTCTCTGAAATCTCCAGATGGAATGCTCTGATGAATCACATCACCAAGTTCCTTCGTATATTTTTGCTTGAAAACCATTTCGATCTCGGCCATGTCTATCTCAGCCCTGCTAATTAGTGTTCGTACCAAAGTTTCTGTGTCAATCCTTGCCCCTTTGGTGCTGTTGTACAGTGCCTGCAAATATAAACCCAATCAAACTTCTTTTACTCTCTGATCTTTAGTGTGACGAATTTCTTGCTATAAAGCTAATCGAATGGAATTTTGGGGATACCTTTGCATAGTAGTTTGCTGGATTGCAGATGCATTTCACAACCAAAATTAGAGCTTGTTCAAACTCCAAATTGTTTCCGCTTTTGAGTGACTAAAAACACAAAGCGGGTGGATGAAAAGCAAGAAAAACTTCAGATCCATTATGGGATGAAAACGTAAGATGGAAGGGAAGAGATTAATTGTTAATGGCATGTTTGTGAATTACCTTTGTGTAATCATGTCCATATATGTGCTTATAACTTGAAAATGTCAGCTTCAGCTGGGGAATGCTCCTCTTGCTGAGAATTTCAAGTACCACTGCTTCATCTATTGCTCCCGAGCCTCCCTGTCCAGTTTCATAGAGCCTCCTTGCGTCACACTTGGATATATGCTGACTTGTATCAACTTGGTGAGCTTCGTGTGATGCAGTCAAAGCCACAAGTATCTGCTTAACCAAACCCATATCGTTAATTCCACAAACAACTAACAAACTCCATAACCATAAGGCACGGATTGAGAAATACTCAGTTGGAGAAAGAAAAGATAAAAAAGTACTCGCCTTTTGAAAGGAATGAGGTTCCAAATTGATAATGTCTTGATCCAAGTTCCTTCTGAATCTTTTATGGTAAGCTTGTTTGATCAAAAGAATGTGACTTGATTTCCGACCCACGAAGATTTCCAGCAGAGCCTTGAAATTGGTGTCGTCTTGCCGGAGGGCTTCCCTGGCCAAAGTAGCATCCCTGTCATGAGGGCTAAGCATCCAAAGGGACAAAGGAGAGCATTTCACAGACGAAACATCTGCTTCATATCTCTGAAGACGAGTTATCAAGTCTTCGCCATAGAGTGCCTCGTAGGTCTGCCTGAGTTGCTGTCTCTGAGAATGAGTCAGACGAGAAAGAGAAGGAATCAAGTGACTCAAGCTTCCCACAGAATCATGAATGGTCTTGCAATGAAGCTCCAGGTTGAGATTAGCCATTGGTAGAATATTAGTTGCCATAAGCGGAAAACAGGGGAAATGGTGGCTGAGTTCAACAAGTCAGCTATGAAGAGTCACAAATATATATATGGAAGCAGGGACGAGAGATTCAATCCATTACTTGAAGGTTAAGTCAGGAATGGTGCCTTTTCTCTTTGTTGGGTGTACAATGCTACAATTCGAGCGAAGGGTTGGGGGGGATACGGAGCATCACGTAATCACAATAATCATAGCTCAATAAATATTCATCAAAGCGAGGGATACAGAATTGATACGATTGTATGGGGATGTAAAGGAAGTGGTGATTTGATTTTCATTTTCAAGGGTGGTGAGATTTTGGAGGTGGAAAAGGAGAAAAGGCAGAAAAAGGGGGAGGACGTTTCTGAGAATTCGAAATGGAAAAGGATTGCTTTTCTTACGTGGGTGTCACGTGCTATTGGTGTCCAAGTAGACCTTGACTCTGCTGGGAAACATTGTGAAGAAAGACCTAATCGACAAATTATCTGGAAGGAAGATTCTGTCGGTGAGATTTGAGTGTTATCAACGTCAATTACAACTAATTCTCTCCCAAAGGTTTCCGCAGGTACAGAGTTAGACATTAAATGTAAAACTATTTTTAGTGGATAATTAACCCTTGATTTGGATGTTGAGAGAAACTTATCTCTTTCATTAGATTCAACTCATTTTTTTTTTCCTGCCCGGTTTCCAAAGTTTTGTCCCGACTAATTCGGACCTGACCCCCGTTGCGCACCTGGAAATGGTGGGTGGGTCTCTCAACGGTGGCTTCTGCATACACCAGGACTCGAACTCAAAACCTTACTTAAGTTGGAACAAGCCACTTACTATTTGATCCAACCAACCGCAGGTAGATTCAACTCATATTAATTGGCAATTTATCATTCTGTGATTACTTGTAAAGTAGGCCCTCTCATTCGACTTCCACCATTAACCATCAACATGACCCTCAAGGCCCACAACTTGACTTTTTTATGTGTTTTTTCTAACTTGAATCTGCTTTCCACGCCAGCCTTAATGATTGTTAGGCGTATTAACCCAAAGCCAGCAATTATTTATTTAAAAGGACATACACAAAAAATGACATGTACTTAAAAAACTAAAGGAATTCGGTAATAGTCCCAAACTGTCAGACCAGGACAAATGTTTTATTTTTCTAAACATAGATATTCTCATACAGAGTGTTTTTGTCTAAGGCATCACCGAACATTAAATATGGACACATTTTCTGATAATGATATTAACCTTAATTCTTCACATTCTTATGGGCTATCTCATTGCATTCGACTCAATCCCATTAGTTAGATCAATGTTTCACTATAATCAAATCAGATCCAACATCATTAGGTTACATCTCTCCTTGAAGATCTTTTGTTTTTTAAAGTGAGTTGGAATCTTATGTTGGTGATCTAATGGATGCATGAGTCAAATAATCACTTTTTTGTATGAAAATTTTTATAAAATTATTGGGCTTACCCACGATCCAAATGCATGGTGAAATCTTTGTTCTTTTTAGATTATATCAATATTGGGTAGGGCTAGCTGTCAATTAACCTCAAACATTTACCAAGACAACGAAGAACTATGATATCTCCCTAAACAAGCAAGGTGGGGGTTCGAACTCCGTCCATACAGTAAAAGGTTCAAAAGCCTTATCGCTTAACACGATGGATGAATTAGATAAGATTCAAAATCTGCTGAGCCCAAACCACATTGTCCCAGGTAACACAAATAGGCTTTTTCTCCATGGGCCTCACTTTTGGTCCTTTCATGTGCCCCAACTCAATGCCACTACAAGACATAGAAACTCCTCTTTCATTGCTCAGTTTAGATCCACGGGCCCCTCTCTGGCCCCTTTTTTCTTTGTTTTTTTTTATAGAGAGAGGCTTTTTCTTATTTGGACACAACGTTAGAGGTAACTTGATTTGCTCCTGGTTTTGTAATCCAATTTAACAGCTAAGCACACCATAAACCCTTAAAAAACAAAGACGAAGTCAACTGTTTTTAACCAATTTGCATATTTTTGAAAGAGAGAGGCTTGTGATGCAAGTAAGAGGAGTGCTCAAATCTCCACGCCAACCATGTTACCGTTTGCTTGTTCACATTATTGCTTTTACTTCAACCAACGGAGCGAACAACAAGCAACAGCTTGTTCTGAGATATAATCCCCAAAGCCAGGAACTTCATGGACGGGATTTTGGACTCCCAGAAATGTTGAGGGTCAATTGAACCGGACGGAAGAAGTGGAGTCATGTGATGTGGGGTTGGTGCATAGCGGTGGGGTCCTCTTAATATACACTTGTTCTTGTCAAGTTATATGTTCATTGCATTAGTTTCAATATATATATCATTATTTTATTTCATAAAAAGTGAACTGTGCTCATCGCTCACTTCTTTCTTCTGTCATTTTCAAAATGCATATGAAGTAAGGTTCCCATAAGAAAAAAATAAAGCGAAAGGGAGGATGAAGATCCGAGGTATTCATTTACTTTTGACCAGAAGAAAAGAATCGGCATGCCTTCCGACTCACATCGATGCTGCCACCCCCTTTTTCTTACCGCTTTCCCATTTTTTTTAACAACAGACGAGTAGACCTTTTGGTCACATCTGAAACCTCTCGGTATTCGACATCTTTTTTTGAATCTCTGATTTTCTTCAATTGGATCAGGTAACCTGGGATAACCGACTAATTTATAACGAGAAATGCACATGACATACTCCTTTAAGGTGCTTTCCATCTAGTACGAGGTACCTCTATCAAATGCTATAACCTTAACCTCGCTTCTTTCTCTTAATGCCTATTGCGTGGATTATATGATCTGTTCTGTCCCTGTCTTCATTTGCATTCTTGTCGGCCTTTAGTAATTTTTCATTTTCTGTACTTCCTGCTTCACGCCGCTTCTCCAGTGGCGGGTGCGTCCCATCCCCATAATATTTGACTCGATATTTATATAGTGTAAATATACATTTAACAATATTTATTTTATAAATTGAGATAATTTTTTTCACATATTTAACTTAATTTATATAAAAATGTTATTCTACTGTGTTTCTTGACCAATTACCAATCAATTAGCCTCCCAATACAAAACAATGATATAATTTGGTTATGTTTCGACCAAATTGCAAAACAAGATTCACCCTTCTGTCCTTTCACACACACAACATTTGAAAAAAGCCTTTGTGAAATAGAAGGCAACTATATATATTAGTCTTATGTGATTTATTTTACATTCATTCATTTACTAATTTTTAACCAAATAAATTTTTGCTTAAATTCTTTTTAAAAGATATTAACAATAAATCATATTTATTTGATTAAAAAATAGTTTGCATCCCTGAATCAGGGTTATGAGTTCGCCACGGAAGATAAGGGATGCTTTTTCATCATGCAATGGAAAAATCATAATAACAATTCTATACACAATTCTTGGTTCTTTTAAGGCATGCAAGAGGCTTAGTTTGTCGCACGCAACTTAATTCCTTTTAATTAAATTTAACGTGTCTTCTTAGCTCATGGAACACGTGACGGTTGCTTTGGCCATTGGCCACAGGAAGCTTTTTTTTACCCTTTTCAATGCGTTAATGTAATAATTCTTTGGATTATTGAATTTACACTAATTTTAATTTTAATTCCTCAAATTTTAAAGTATATGCTTTAGTCTACTATGTTTTAAAACTGTGATTTAAAATCTGAGGGTTCAAAATCAAAATAACAACAGATTTAAGCATTTCATTTGAAATTAAAATCATAACAAATTTGAGTATTTTAACGGTCATCACTTTGGCGGGACCGAAAATTGTTAAGAAGTTTGGGGACATTTATGGAATTTCACGGGGATCCATTCTCATCACTTTGGCTGGCTGGGAGCCACATCATAATATTAATTACATTCCTTCCCGGTCGTCCATCTTCCCTTGTCTCTCTGTTCTTAGTTCTGCTTCAATGCGACTCCTATCTGTTCGGTGACGATTGTGTGTAGCCCGAGCTGTCTCTTCCCTTCTTCCTCCCTCTCTGCTCGCACCCTTGGCCGCGGAAGCTGTCAAACTCTACATTCAAAATCAAAATAGTAATAGTTTTTGCTGTGCGAATTGCATACACTGCTCCTACTAAGTCATCGCAATGCAGGTCAGTATCTACCGAATTCGAGGCTCAACTCTATCATATTGTCACGCTTCTCGTTGGATTTTATTCTCGTAATTAGAAACTCAATCTGGGTTTTTCCAGACAAGGACGGTTCAAGTAAAGAATGTTTCAGATCTAGCTACTGAGAGAGAGATTCACGAATTTTTCTCGTTTTCTGGAGAAATCGAGCACATTGAGATCCAAAGGTGGGCGTTTTACGCACCGGAATGTTCGATTGCTATTCTTTTTTCTTTCCGTTATTCGAATTCAAATTTGGTTATTTTTGATATACCTACCTCTGGTTGGATTCTGAGAAAATGGGGGAGAACAAAAGACAGGCAAGAAATCACGGGTACTTTTACCTCTTCTCCAATGATATTATTTTTTGTTTTTTTTTAAAAAAAAAGCTTAGTGAGCTGGGTTTAACTATTGTAAAGTGCGCCGCTTCCAGTCTGCTTATCTAATTTCCTTTCTGGTATTTCACCCAGACGGGAGCTTAGAAAACGTGATCGAAGATTAAGTAAAACTTAGATATTTTGTATGTGAATTTGTGTCAATATGTGGAATAAGCTCTACATCTGTTTCAATCTCTGCACCTATTTCTCTTCTCGTGCATATGATAAGCAACCGTATCAATTATCATAACTGGATGTTTTTGTCTGTTGATTGCAGTGAATCCGGGAAATTAAAGACAGCATATGTGACGTTTAAAGATCCAAAGGCGCTTGAGATTGCGTTATTATTATCGGTATTGTCTATTTCCTTTTATCCATGTTCGTGTAGTTGTGGCAAACATTAAAGTTTACCTTATAGGCTTATTGTATGACTACATCCGGAAGAAACGGTCTTCAATTAATTTATGTATGTCAAAGTTTACCGCCTCCTTCTTACCTTTCTCTTTCTTGTTTTTTTTTTGCCCTTTCTGGGGGAGGGGGTACTTGGTGCGTTATACGGAAAACAAAACTCTTTTAGAATATTGAAGTTTCACGCCAAAAAGTTTTTCTTGGTCAAGACTTAAGAGACTTATATCCTGAATGTAGAATATTGAAATAGTTATAACATTATCTGTTTGATTTCTCTTTCAAGAACATTTAGAGTCACATGCCTTTGTTCTTTTGTTTCGACATAAGAATATTTTAATTTACATATGAAATTGGGAGTTCCTATGCTTTTGCACATATGTGACTGGGAAAGTGAAAGTTCTTTTATATATTTTGCAGGGAGCGACAATAGTGGATCAGATTGTGAGTATAACTCCATCTGAGAACTATGTACCGAAACAAGAGATGCAGGCAAACGTATTAAGACCTTACTGTCAATGCAATATTTATGTGTGCTAATCTGGAGCGCTAATATAATCAAGTGCAATTTATGCAGGAAGTAGTGGTGGGGGCAAATGCTACAAATGCTGCTTCTGTTGAAAATATTCCACCAAATGATGAGGTAAAGCTGAAAATTCAAAGTCTAAAGTGTTTTCCTTGCCTGACGTTCTCCTTGGATGTTTGGTTGAATTATATGTATAGTATAACATGTGGCATGGACCTTTTGATCATTTAGTTAAAAGTGCCTCTAAAAAAGTTTCATTATATATCACTAGTGTTCTAACTGCTGTGTAACTTTTGTCTTGCATGCTTGTAAGCTTCCGAAGCACCTGACGTTTATTTTGGAAGCCAGGCAATTATTAATATTGGCTAGTGTTGCATTCTTTTCTGGGGTGAGCTAATGGCTTGTTGTGCAGAATCTCTTTCCTCAGGAGAAAACAAGCCCTGCTGGCAGTGGGAGAATGTATATAAGTAGAGCACAAGATGCAGTTACAAGTATGATAGCTAAAGGCACGGCAATTAGGCAAGATGCCTTGAATAAAGCTAAAGTGTTGGATGAAAAGCATCAGTTTACTGCCAATGCATCTGCTAAGGTTGCTTCATTGGACAAGAGGGTTGGTCTTACAGAGAAATGGACAGTTGGCATTTCTGTTGTTAATGAGAAGGTGAAGTATGTTGATCAGAGGCTTCATGTTTCAGATAAAACAATGGCTGCAATACTAGCAGCTGAGAGGAAGTTAAATGATACTGGATCAGCGGTGAAAACAAGCAGGTTCAAAATGATGTCTCTCACAACATATAAACAATTACGCGTCACTAATTTTATAGACATTATTTTACACTGACTTCTGTTCTTGATGATGACCTACATTAAATATTTTCTCACATCAGTTAGCCCATTGAGCTAGTTGTCTCTGTAAGCCCCCATCCTGCAGGGAATCATGAATAAGGGAACAGGAGAAATAGTGGATATCTGTGCGGAAATCTAGGAAATATAATTAGGATCCTAAGGATTTGATTGCTCGAGTATAAAACTGATGAAATGATGAGCTATTAAATGGGGAAATAATTTTTTTGTGGAGGGGGACCTTTCAGTGATGATAGCATCTAACCTGAGGTTCGTACTGTTATTGTGGTAATAAGAAGCTTGCAATTCACAATGTCATTGGAGATTCTCATCCTACTGGAGGCTTTGAATATATGTCTTCTTTGAGAAGATTGTATTTCTTGGTTACTGGGGACAATGAGAGCCTTGACGGGCTAGCACAAGTTCTCTTGATGAAACCAAGTAGCTTTGATGCTGCATTAATCAATATCATGGAATCGCACCTTGTTGGTTGATCTTTATTTTCTAGCTTGAAATTTGTTTATTCCTTGTTGCACATGATGGCTAATGCCAAATAACGGTCTCTGTTGTGGTTGCTGCACCTGTTCTTGAACTTTTTGTAGTGTTAGTAGCATCCTCCTCCCTATAAGAAAATACAGTTAAAAAGGAAAAGAAATTTAGACAATTTTGTTGTTCCTACCTGGGTGGAAAATGCGTAGGAAAGTAGCAAAATATACTTGAATACTGTGGCCTATTTTGATTTCAAATAGTGCTTTTAAAATACTGATAACAAACCATATGCCTGTCCATATGACTTACCTTTTGGTTCTCCACAGATATGTGACTGCTGGAACGACGTGGTTAAATGGTGCTTTTGGCAAGGTGGCGAGGGCTGGACAACTGGCTGGTACAAAAACTAGAGAAAAGTTCCATTTGGCTGTATCTAATTTGACGGCGAAGGTGAGTAGACTCTTAGAAAATGAGCCTCTCTAGTCTGTAATGTCTTTGAACTCTTTGTATGAAACACAATGCGCAAACAGGGATGAGGAAGAAGGGAAAAAAAATTCTTAAATACATGTAGTTGTCCATGTGCAATCGATTGTTGCACAAGAAAAGAAATTGTAATGTGATTTTGTCCATCAATGCAGGAGCCACCAGTTGCTGCATAGACCAGAATTTGATATTTTTTTTGGAACATGTTGCTATGTCAAGCTGTTTGGCCTTTGAAACGGAGACAGTGGGATGCAAAACAGAAGAGGAGAGATGGGAAGGCATTGTGGTTTCTGTGTTTGTCCTTCTAATCCGTCAGCAGCAGTTTGTTTCATGTGGCAAGTGCTGTGATTCATTTTGATCCCATGCCTTATTCTTTTGTCACTATGGTTTGTCGATGTTGCTTCTTTGTAATTTCAGCTGTGGTTTGTGTGGGAAGGGAATTATTGGTGCAATGTGAGTGCTATTCTCTTCACCTCAAAAAATTAGTGATGTGAGATCCCTTCCATCTGCTCCTGTCACTGTCACCGATGGTTTTTAAAAATTGTGATTGAATTTCTGATTATAGTTTTAGGGTACGTTTTGTCATTTGTGAGGAAGGGAGGGGGTGATTCTGTTCCTCCTTGTTTGGTTTCGTCGATGAAGCAGTCTTAAATGCTGAAAATAATTAACATGAAAATATCATTTGAGATTAATGATGTTAGGTTTAGAGGACTATGAAAAATACTTTATAGAATTAAGGCATAAAACTAAATTTTGTGTATAAAGTTAGAGGACTATAGTTAATTTCCATCTATCCTTTCATCAAATCGTTATATTCTTTATCACGTATAATTATAAAATGTATAAAATTTATTTATAATATGACATCTAACAATTGCACTTTTCATAAGGTTATTTTTAATTATTATTAATAATATGTGAACATGTCAATGCTTAAGACATGATATAAATTGTAGAAAACTTTTATATTTAGTCTCGTATACTTAATGCGCTTGGAACATAAATATATAAAATTTATTTTCAACAACAAAATATATTCAAACTATTTGAAACGATTTTTCACCATTTTTTCCTTAATGTTTGTGACACCAACTCGTTAAAAGATTTCATCATTACGAATATTATTCATTCTTGTATGGATATACATCCATCTTAGTTATCCCCACTTTATACTCATTTTGTCCATTCAAAGTTGTATATTTACTATAATGTAGTAATGATTGCTTTTGTAGCAGTACATTAAAACTTTCCTTTTACTTTATTAAACATATTTTAATTACAAATAACTTCAGTAGCTTCTCTCTAATTATACAAAATTTATTTTCGTTCATGCTAATAGTAAGCACTGTTTTGTTTCTTTTGGTTGAAAAACAGTCATTTTCCTATATTACAAGTAGCTTAAACGTTTTGTGACTGTGTCAACAAAACCGAGCTGATATTAGTTCAGCTAATGTGGTCCAGAAGAAAGACAAGTTAGAGTTGCCAAACAAGTGTCAGTCATTGAAAGTTTCTAAGGAGCAAGAAAGGTGGGCTTTCTATGTTTTTGAGTGGTGCCCCTGATGATGCCCCAAAAGAGGTGGTCTTCCTTCAACTAATGCCGAGAAATGAGGGTCCTACATGGGGTGGGGCCAAGTTTTCGAAGGGTTCTGCTTCTCTTCGAGGAATTCAGGTTGAGGCGTTGAGCAGAGCAAAATCAAGGGAAAGAAGCCGAGTAATAGCAAACACCAGGAGCAAGATCTTTCTGATTGTAACAGCCGGGGGGTGGGTATGATTAAGTTCATTTCGTCCTTCCAGCCCAATACCTTTTGCCACAACTCGAAGCTCCCAGGTATCTGATGGAGAAAGAAGTAGCACCTCTTGGGCTGCTTCCAGGACCCCACCTCATCCATCTCGGCCATTTTAAGGGGCATTCAAATGCAGCAGGTTTGTGAATTCATGTTGCCTCCCATTCATTTATGTCCATGCTCATCTTGCATTTTCTGCGCAATGTTTGCTGTGAACGAGTTAGGAAGATTCTTTATCCCAGCCTGTTTATGCAGCTATGATGTATTATAGCCTTTTCTGTTCATTCCCAGGGCACATTTCATTGAACTGAGGATAGTTACTTATAAACAGGGGAAATGCATGGGAGTTTGTCCCATAGTCCAAAGGCCAGAACAACTGGATTTGCTGTTGCCACAGGTCAGGGCTCGCCATCTGAAGCTACAGGAATGGACCGCTGGTTCAAGCCAGAAGCAGAGACAATATCCTCGATATTCAGATTGAGGAAAAGGCCATTTCATTTATTTGTTAAGGAAGCAAGCCAAGATCTTCCCTGACCCCACTTTTTCTGCTATCCCTTCAGTATTTTCTTGTCTGAAGCTCTCTTTTTCAACCATAGTTGGACTGCAAATTAGCCTGTACATGTAGTGGCGTTTTATATCTTCTCTTGTTTCCCCCTCCGCAAATCCAACGTAGTTTCTAGTTTCTTAGCATACTATAGTCCTAACAATCTAACATCACTGTAATTTTTGACCAAGTTCACCGTGTACTCGGTTCTTACTCTCCAAAGTTTGGAGACTGGCACTAATGACACCGTCCGTGATGGGGATAAACAGACCGATCATTGTTGGTGGCATCAATTTTACTTTTGTGCTAGTTTAACAAGCACATGCAGTGTTATGAAAATACCTTCTATATATTTAGCTTGAGAACTACTGCTATTTACACACCTTCCTTCATCCTTTCGTGTTCCGAACGAATATATGAAGGTGCATTCGAGCATTTTTATGAAATGCACAGGCAATGTTATGAAAATCTCTAGAACGCTGTTTAATTCCCCCTTAGAAATTCGAAATTATCTATATCATCCTAGATATATTTAAACAATGCACCATAATAGTCAGAATCTTACGATTCACGATTCGATACAGATATTGAGGGGAAAAATTCGACTCCCATGGTGTATATTTCTCCCACAGAATCGCATGTCGTCTCTTGTGATTCACAATTCAAATATCAAGATTTGATCCAGATATTAGACAAAAAGATTCGACTCCCATAGTGAATCTTTACCCGACTGGAATCTTTCAATCAAGAATCGTAGGAATAGCATGATGACTGCTATTCCGGTGATGCAAGATGAAGCGAGCCTCTTCCTTCCGCGACGTATGAGGAAAATTGCCGCAGTAGTAGCCTTTTGTTCTTGATTCTTCCTGAAAGAAAAATTGATATTTTTGCCACAATGACTCAATTTTTATGAATTTATGAAATAGAAATTTTTATTTGATGTCTCTTATGTGAAAAATTATATTTATGCCATCTTTAATAAATGCTCATGAATCTTACGATTTATAATACATTTCGATTCACAATTCTAAAAATAGGTTTTCCGATTCATAATTTGTATATCGATTTCGTAACCTTGCAATGCACTATTTCATGTCATTTGAGGATAAGACTGATAAACATTTATGTTTAACATGTTACACAAACTTTGGTATATCCTTGATTTGTGTTCTTTTTTTTTTTGGTTCTTGTGAAAAACAAATTGAAGCCTGCATTATTGGTTGGGGTGGGGGTATTTCCGTCATTGTCCGATTAATTCGTCTTGGACCTGCCCTTCACTTGTAATAGCCCAACTAAAGGTGAAATGACTCTACGGCAAACTGAATCACAAAAGAAAGGCCTATGGGCTGGAATGGAATTATCTATATTGGCATACCCATGAGAATGAATAGATTAAAAAAGTAGTTGAATTCTGGTAGGCAAGAAGCCAATCCGGGGGGGAAAGTACTGGTCATAAAAAGAAAGTAGTTACAAACGTAAAATTACGATTGTGTGTATGAGGAGGCATTGGCCAATTTGTGTTCGCGTCAGTCTGCGCGAGTGATATCATATGCCAATTTAGAAACGCGGTAGAGAAGTACTTTTATGCAAGCCAAAGAGATTATTTCGTTTTACGGAAAAACACTGTTGAACATACGTTTGATTTTTACAATTGCTCCGCCAAACAAGGAGAGATATAGTGTTCTTGCGCCACCAACACAACTCTTTAACAAGTAATGATGTTTTACAACTTCTTGTCTCTGTTACCCTCTAGAAGTATATATGTGCTGGTTTGGCAACATTGTTGCCAAAACGGTGCACGTAAGCCAAGATAAAACCATCTTGAAATCTGTAGAAACCATCTCGAAATCCATAAAAACCATCTTGAAATTAGTAAAACCATCTCAAAATCCACAAAATGCCTCGGAATCTGTAAAATCCATTCTTCCAACAGAGTTCCCAAACACACACTATATTGTTTTTTGTCTTCAGTTTAAATCAATTGGAGAATTTGGAGAATCATTAATGTTTATTTATCAATTTTATCCTACTGATCATTATTAAATATGACTATTCGTGTCTTCTCGCTCCCCTTTAAAGCGTCATCAATCGGGTTTCTTTATATTAAAAATAGAAGAGGAGTTTTTCCTCTCTAAAATTGTTTACTTTCTTTTATTTTATATGCCGATAGAAATTCAATAATAAAGACAAAATATTAAAAGAAGAGACTCCATTTATATTTTGGCCTGGCAGATCCCAAACAAGAGTTGAAGGTTTTCCTAACTCGGGAGCCTTTATAGAGTGACATGATCTGTCATGAAGCAAGTGGACATCAGTCATACTTGCGCCCTCTTCCTTCATTATTCAACTACACTCTGTAATCCAACTTTTTATTTAAAAAATTATATTTTTTATATTAATTTTTAAATACAGACGCAGAGAGAGGCACTTACATTAAAGTTAAAAAAGCATATATTTATTACATTATCAACAATTATACAATTATCCTGTGCAGTGGAAAAAAATTAATAGCAGTAATATATTACTTTTCTGCTGTGTCCTCCATATATGCGCGTGGAAAGCATATATTTGAGTCACAGGGATAATGGTAAGAAGACAGGAGGAAAAGGCAAAGAGAGAAAGAAAAGAGAAAGGTTGATGGGAAATGATGTGGGGGCAATATTTGTGACTACGTGCAGAAGATGGTCGTCCACAAAAGTAAAAGGTGATTTTTTTAGATGTGATTACACAAATACCAACAACAACATCAACAACAAACAACAGCAGCAGCAGCAGCAACAGGTGAAGAAATCCTATAAATCTTTCGGATCATCTCTTGCCTATTATCTCAACTTGATTGTTTTCCTGTGTTATTTGTCTTCCTTGATGCGTCCAAAATTATAAAGGAAATGGAAATGAGAGAGATCAGTACTATATATCGATGAGACTGTTCATGATTTGATCGAGCAAATTAGTGATATAATTATCTGACCTATTAATAAGTGATTTACAAACTTCCTTTTCTTTTATGAAACTTGTGTGAGATCAGTTACGCCCAGATACATCACAGTTAAAGAAGTATTAAGGCTCAAAAAATGCTTATATAAAAATTACCAACAAGGTTTTCAACCAGACTCAAATTCACACCTTAGTGTGGTGTAACTTTTTATTACATAGAAAGAACGTAACGGTGGAGGCGTTTTGTGTAAATTTGAATCATGAAACGCAAAACATAGATAGTGGTACTGGTAAGTAAAAGTTAACTCGACATGCTAATCTCTCAATATCAAATATGGTATTAAAATTAAGTAATTTGACAGTGGCTCAAAAGGATATAGATAAATTAAACGATTGAGAGAAAATGGTGACCACTTCATGTTGGTTGTTCATGATTTTTATTATTTTAAACAAGCTATAAAATTATTGACTCCATCAATATACCTCCTGTATATGTTTATGAATATTCCAGAGAGGCCTTTAAACAGTATTGAATGAGAGAGGGCCATATGTTTAATTATTTCGGTTGGCAAAAGATTAGGCATGTCTGATAAAACCAGATGATAAGAGAAGTAGTTGGGCCATCAAAGTGGAGCAATCATCCGATTTTAATGGAAAGTGAACGTCAGATATTAAATTAATTAAAGGACGACCTAGTTAGATGCTGTAGGTGCACAACATGTCTTCAATTATTAGTGAAGATAAACAAATAATGCACTTGTTTGCCTTAACAACTGCAACCCAAACATATTTTATATATGTGATCCTCAAAGGCCAAATGATCGATGACTTATTCTTCTTGAAAGAACAAAGCCATAGAGAGAAAAAAACAAAAAGAAAAGCTATAGCTAGGGTTGGAGCATTGCGTTATACCCAATTGGAGAGTTCTAGGAAATAACAATACCTCCATATTCATATGATGGCCATGTTGACCTAAATAGTTTCCATATGTGTTTGCCACATGCTCAATGCTTCTTCAATGGCTCAACAACCCACTATGCGCAAGTAAATTAATTGTTTTCATTGATTGTGATATCATTCTAATTTAGTATAAAACAGAACTCTTAATCAATGGTTTAACAGAAAGAGTCAATCTTTAACATGTGATGAATCAATATTTGAATTTATATTGAGAAATATATCTATATCTAGTGTCTTACACTTTTTCAAACATGAATATGTATAATAGAAGGATGTTTGTGGTTATTAAAAAAAGGACTTCCTAAGAAAATATCAAATGTTGAAAAGCTAAGAGGGATGTTAGGCAGCATAAATAAGGGCGTGTGAGGTGTTTAGGAATATGTGGTGTGTGCATATGGGAGAGTGACAGTAACATGTACTAAAAGGCAAGAATAGCAGCTGAGACCCTCTTCCTTCAAGATGGAGATAACTCGATTGCAGTAAATATCTTTATCCTTGTTAGTATCATTTCTTTGTCGCTTCTATATGAGTATAATGTGACTCCAAGGACGACCACAACTTTAATATATATATATATATAGACAAACACACACACCTTCACACACATATGACGATCATTAAAATAATAAGGAAGATAAAAAAGGGACTTGCGTGTGGAGGCCCATGCTTTGCTTTCCCTTTAGGAGCCTCCCCTCGTTATTTTCAGTGCTCTCCTTTTCCAAAAGAGACACTGTAAAAGTCTCGCATCTAAGCAATCTCCTACTCCTTTTGCCTTAGTACAAGACAACCATCTATTTACTATCCCTTCCCTTTTCATTATTATATGCTTATAATGACCTGTCTCTATTATGTTTCCCTTTCTTTATTTCTTACTCTCTCTCGTCTCTGTCTTCCATTTCATTTATTAAATACTAGGGTATTGATTGGGAACTTGAGTGCTTGCAGGCCTTTCTTTACTTCTTTAACCCTTGAGGAAGAGAGAGAGAAAGAGAGAGAGAGAGAGAGGAGCAAACAGTTTCATGGACTGGATCGCATGAAGGAAAGGGAAAGAGTTGTCGGAGAAGCTATAAAGAAAGAGATGTCTAAGTGAGGTTCTATGTGTGTGTGTGT
>JANTPZ010090186.1:0-10102 GCA_025593235.1 Vachellia pachyceras | reverse complement strand
AGTAACCAACCTATTTTTGATAGCTAAAATGTCAAGATTCATGCAGGCGTAATCTCTCAACTCTAATCGATTTTTGGCAGACTCTTTAAAGACCATAGTTACAAAACAAATTTTGAGCCTTAGGATATAAAAAGCAAATGTTGAAAAATCTGGAAAATTGTTAATAGATAAACTTTTGGCACTAGTTTTAACACTTCCATAGTCAACTAGGGATTGAGGGAAAAAAAATACTTTACGATGAAGTTCATGCCACTAACTCTTTAGCACTGATCCAAAACATTAGAAATAATACTCCATTCACTTCTAGATGTACCTTAGTCTTTGACTCAATGCCATAAATGCAGAAGACATTTCGTATTGGTGGACGGTCCCAAGGAGTTAGTGGATTAAGAATGTTATCAGTAAGATATGATCTGAAACATAAAACGTTCAAAGATATGCCTGATCAATAATAGAACTAGAAAGAGTAAGAACATGCTTGCAGTCAAAGAAGCTCCAAGAAAATGAAGCAAGCAGTAAAAGAGGTTTTTAAATAAAAACGAAGGTGAGGAATGTTTAGTGGTGAATTTTCCTTCATATTAGAGGGAACGGAAAGACATACTATAGTTAAATGATTTCATTTTTCATTAATACATATTATAACAATCTACTGTTTACTAGAGTTAAATCATTTTTAAAAAGCAATTTTCAATTCATACTCAGGATTAATGACAAAGAACTGCTGCAACTGCCTGGGCCATGAAGGAGTTATGGTAGTTCAGAAATTGGCAATAATTGCTTTCCACAGTGAGGTTGCTATGCAGAGCGGGCCCATTGTTTGGCATATATAATGAGCAGCTCATTTGTCTTCCAGACACCCAAACTTAAGGCTTTCCACATCTACCCGGTTTTAGGGTTTGAGGGAGGGAGGGTAATGTGAGTTGTGCTCCTTTCAAATGCATTTAGTGCATATGATGATATATAAAAGCCAGAAATTTCAGCCACTGGCTTCCACTACAGAATATTTTTCAAAGAGGATAGCTTTCCTGTCTTCTATGTGCATTTATGCTCATAGTTTGTCTAAGGGAATGTATTTATCAAATTCTAAAAGAGATTAGAGAGATCAGATAACCTGATAGTTTTTATTCCCATCATTTCCTTGTTCATTTGTGTAGTTAGGTTGGTTACTGCTATTGTAGTAATTTACCTTTATACTCTGCTAAGAAATTAATTAATCAGATAGGAAAAAGGAGAGAAGATTAAACATACTTCTCTAACTGGTGCACGAGCCTCTTGCTGTCAGGGTCATAATCTTCTATTGCTTTGAAAAAGGTGCCATCTGCTATCTCACGGGCTGAGAAAGATAATTGAGTAGGTAGTCCACATTCCATACCTGTCAAGTTGGCCTGAGCCATTTCCGATACTGATGGATATGCATCAAATCCTGCATGCAGAAGGTATAAAGGGCAGGTGGGGACCAGAAAACGTGATAAGAATGTTGACCCCAAAGGTGCAAGAGATAATAATCATACCACGGGGTGAAGGAATTTCAATATTGATTACATTTGTTGGCCATCCAGAGGAGTTTGAACGATACTCCTGCTCATCACAGTGATATGTGGGGTAGCCTACATGACTTGCCCCAGAAAAATGATTCCAATATTTATTATCTACTCTGCAGTACTTGGAAAAAGGCATCATCCATAATGATGAAGAAAAGGAGTTGAACATCAGTCGAACTGTTCCCTGTTGCATGAAAAAAATTATGACAAACATGTATTGGGACAGGATTTTAACTGCATTACAAATTATGGGATAGAGCATATGTCCAAATCCTTCCAAACAGCCAGCTACCTGATATTACTTTGATATCATTCTAGAACCCATATTCATCAAAATTATAGCAAGCAGAGTAGCAGACTACTGTTTTCTATGGAGCATCTAAATAGCTCTTTAGGCAAGTATATTATGCTACTCATCAGTTATTCTCAACCAAAGAAAGTTCCATGCCATCTGAAAATTGAATAGGTGCACTATGAGATAAAATAGTTAATGATTTAAGTCAAGACTTGGGGAAATGGGTACTTTAAAATTCACAATGTATATCACTATCGTCTGTGTGTTTCTTGCCTGAGATTGTCAAATTTCATTTGATGTTGAAACTATACTTTTCTGCCTGCGAAACCATTTGTTACATTTGCTTCACTAGCCTAGTTAAATGTGGCAACAGACCTGTATACTATTGGCCAACCTGGAAAGATCATAGTTGAAAAGCATCCCAAAAACAAACAGAAAAGTGAAACATTAAAAAGTAACCTCAGAAACAGGAAGACCAAACGTAAATCCAGAAAGTGTTGCTTCAATGGTCTCAGTTGCACCAAGAAGGGGAGCTCCTGAAACAAAACCAAGCAAAAAAATAAAAGCAGTATATGCAATTAATTATCATCATATGCAACACCACAAGAGGTACCAAAGTCCCACGAGTCAATCATACCAACAGCAAAATAGGCATGAATATGTTGATCCAGCTATTCAATATAGTGTTTGGGTGCAATTTCTAGCTTTAGCCACTCCAAGAAATATCGAAAAACATTATTACCCAGTGAATGGGCAAAAACTATAGAAGGGCCACCACGGAGTTTAAAAGCAGTTTCAAAGGTCAATCTGCAAAGAGGAAAAAACAATTAAAAAGGCATCCATAAAAAATTAACCAACAAAATTGAAGCATTTGCTGTGACCATTAAAACTTGACATTGTCACATTCACATGTATAGATGACTGTTGAAATTGAACCATTTGCCATGAACCACCATATACCAATTTGTTATATAGAAGACACTGACTGAAGTATAATACTCCTCTTCCAATTATATCATGACAGTGTCTGGAGCAATTATGAGACGATAGGTAACAAAAAATGCAATTCGTAACAAGTAAGCAAATTTTCCCGATCATATGAGCGGATAGCAGTCTATCCCACAGGAAGTCACTCACATGCAAAGATGCATACATACTTTAGCTTATGAAAATAAAGATCTCGTTCTTCTAGAGCCCATGGTGCCAATCTCCAATCATATGGAACAGCAATGATTGCGTTAGCTTCTATGCCAAATTCAATACACCACTTTATCCATTCTTTCCACACCGAAGAAAGAGGACCTGAAAATTAAACAGAAAGTTCAATGTCAAATCGCATACTCCACAAAAGCATTCCGACAGAGAAGACAGACTTAAAACATGCCCGTTATATAACCCGGATCAAGTTCTGTAATAGCAGAAAGCCCACTATCCGGACGAGATTTACAATCAGGGTGATCCGTCTGATTGTAGGGGTCCAGCAACATGCACTTTAGCCAACAATTGACAGCAGAGAGAAGCTGGAAAATGATTTACACATAAAAGGTGGTGTATCAGAAAGGGCTAGATTGCAACATAGCATTAATTATTAATTAATTAAAAAATAAAGTTCAAAGAACAGCCAATGAGACTTCAAAGAGAGCAAACATTTCATGGACCAAAAAAATCATCTCAAACCAGTTTAGATTTCACAGGTACTGACAGCAACTTTCTCAGCACGCACTAATTAAGCTAAAAGAAAAATCAAAGAAAGGCCAAAGTGATTTCAAACAGAACAGACGCGTTACGAGCAGAAAATAATCTCGAGTCGCAGTTAAGAATTAGGCAGGCACCGACAGTACCTTACTGTCGTTATGCTTCTTTTCTTCGAAAGGTTTTCTCATAGATTAATGTCACTAATAAATAATAAATAATAAAATGAAGAAGATACAGCAACCAGGTTACAAACAGAGTAGATGCAGAAGTTGTTTCAATTTTCATATATTCTTTTAGACGCAAGCTGATCAGCGTTCAGAATCACGTATTCATCAGCTCCTTAGTGCCTGTTGGCTTAGTAAAATGACAGCTGAGTAACAAAGTACATGATCAATAAACACAAAAGCAAATTTCCTCACGCTTTGGTTCTCCCGTTTTCTCGTCAGTCAAACGATCACGAGACGTAGAAACTCGAGCCGTACAATAAAAAATGCGAAGTGAAAGAGCTGGTATATAAAATAATTGAAGATAGCATACTTTGGTGGTGTCGAGCCAGACCAAATCGAGAGGGTTGAAATCGAGCGGAGAGAAAGGACAGTCAAGAATAGACCAAGCTCGAAGCTGAGTGGATGCAAAACCAGGGATGATGATGCCGGATAGTTTAGAATAGTCACCGTGGAACGAAGCGTCGCCGGCGGAGGCACTCGGAATGAGTCCGGAGACGGCGAGGAAGAAGAACAGCCATGGCAGTGGTCTCCCCATTTTGGGAGACGAAGAGGGGATGACTAAACGGGTACGACCAGCAGTTACAGGATGGGGAGTTGAGGAAATCAAAAACTGATTGGGAATGTGGAAAGCTATGGGCCTTTCTAAAATTACGGGGCGAGCTGGCGGTAACTATCATTCAGCTCAATTATTTATGACGAAAGTGCGAAACACGTAAAAAGTGCGCGATTGGACCCAAATATATAAAAGGCGCGCTCCAGCGCAAATAGGCAACAGTCATAGCCTCGTGGAGTAGCCAGCTTCTCGGAAGTTCATGCGCTCTCTGTTGCTCACTGGCACTTACCCCTCACTCCGATGGAGTTGTGTAGCAGTATTTTTTTACTCCATCGATACTCCTCAGATTAATTTATACGGCTCGCATCATCAGTTGTTAGCACTTAGCAAGGGCTACGTACGTTAAATTGAACAAGAAAGTGCATTAAAATAATAAAATTTAGTTTATTTTATTTTATAAAAACTAATAGGTAAAATTTAAAGTATTGTTTTATTCAACTGGTACTTTAAATTTTAGTATTTAATTAAATATAAATGATAAAAAAGTTCAGATAAAATTAATTCTATCTTATTTCATCATGAATGAATTTGTTTAAATAGAAAATAGAGAATTAAAAGCTAGTTTTATTATCATATTTATTTTTAAAATTAATTAACCACGTATTCCTACTTTAATTCCTTTTTTCAATGTTTTAGTTTTAAAGGAGTATTTTTTTAAAGTAAACCAGTCTGATCAGACCAATCCAATAGTCGATTCCTCTCCTATCTGGACCGAACCAATAGTTCGTTCGCCTTTTTCCGGTCTAAACTGTCCTGTCCCTTGTTTTAACTATGGTTATTAGTAATCCCTCCACAGCAATTTAAAAAAACTTCTTATGAGATAATATTTTTCCTACTATGGAGATAATGAGTGTAAAAGATAATGCGTATGACAGGATGGGAAAGATACCCGATGAATAAAAGGGGGTGATGCGTAAATAATTGAAGCGAAAATGGAAGAAATGCATTACATTTTTAAATAGTTGCTCGAATAAGTAAGTAGCTTATATAAGAGGATATCGCTTATAAAGGAGGCGGGAAGTGAGTAGTATGCGTGGGCATACTAACTACTGATAGAAAATAATACTAAACCGATCTTATGGGTTGGTTACAATCATAAATGCCATACCTATTTTAATTCTTGTCAATTTGCCACGCTCCTTCAACAATAATTAATGTGGACCAAAGAAGTCGATCAATATATAGGGCATGTTTGTGTGAGTAAAATTTGAGAATCATTCACATGTTTTTATATCGTATAAAGTAAATCATGTTTGAAAGAACTCTAACTATTTATTCAAACAAGTTATACATCATTTTCAAAAAAAAAAAAAACAAATCATATTAACAAATATCAGCAGTCAAATCAAGATCAGGTAAACATGTCTTGCACCTGTAGCAAGAGGATGTAAATTTGGGTATACTGACAGCGCAGACTGCATGAGTACTTTACCCCTCATTTGTTGAACGTGATCCTTTCACCTCTTTTATCGCCTCCAACTCTTGAGGTTGCTATATGTTTTCAAATTTTTTCTGACACGACCAAGAAAAAATGAAACTGGTGATTTGCATAACAGCTGGTTTAATATATTTAGGCAATGAACAGTTAAATCTAATCCAAATAGCGGTTTATCAATGTTACTGTGATCTGAGAGTCTGTAGGGTGGCATTAAACTCTAAAGAAACATCTGAGGCAACATTGTTTAAAACGAAGGTTTTAGGTAAATTTGTAGTTCAAGTTATACATGTCAATGCTAACTTGTATATTGCCCAGTCAACGGTCAATATTAGACCCAATACATTTTTAAGACATTTCTCTTAACAACACATCGGTTCTTGATACAGCAGTATTATTGAATTTGTCTGGCTGCTTAAAAAATTAATGTAACTATTTTTTTAAAAACGTTGCACTATTTCAACGGTAACAGGATTTTTTTTTTTAAAATGACTTGGTACATTGAGATCTCTCATGCCAAACCAAAAGTTACATTTTCTGTAATTTATTAAAATAATGAAGTCTATCAACACTAAATCAACTCACCTTTATAAATCTATTGGGATATTTATAGAATTAAATAAATGTGATTTGATATCCAATTTTTATCTAAATACAAGATACCGTCAATTCACTCATATGAGATCCTCTCTCTCTATATATTTTAAATTCTACGGATCCAAGAAAGAAAATATTATTTATTTAAATGGAATCAAGTTTTATTTAACTCCATATTTTTTTCTAGGAGGTGGGGAGGCCTCCATTTCCAATAGATTTTGATGGGAATGGGTGGAAATGGATTGGAGCTTAAATAGGTTATCCGTTTGGTAAAGAGGTAGAGAAGTACTTATGGGCTTATTCACATAAGCCGAGGCAAATATATGGAGAAGATTGTCTCATTTTACGGAAAAACACTGTTAAACGTGCTTATGAGTATAAGCACCTTATTGCCAAATAAATGGTATGATGTGAATTTTAATATGAAAATATTAAAATACTTTTTAAAAAATCGTTTCCGCATCAGGGCCTTCTTGGCAGATCTGACCGGAAGTGGAGGAGGTGAAGCCTCCGTCGCATATCTGACGCCATGGGAAGCGGAGGAGGTGACGCCTCCGTCGCATATGTCTTGCCTCAGTGCTGCAACGGCGTCCTTGCACCATGCAAAGAATAGGAATCTTGTTTTTTTGTCCTGCTCTGATCGAAAACCTCTCAGTACTATACTGTTTTTCCTTCTCGGCCGCACCGGAAGAATCGAGAGCAGTTTCCTCTTATCAAGACCCGGATGCACGAGAACATTTGACAAAAGAGGCTCTGTTTTTTTTTGTTTCGTTTTTTGTTTGTCTATGTTCGCAAGATTGTGTCGCACCTGAGAGGATGGAGATGTTGCTCCAAAGTCCAGGATTGAGGCGGATTGATCGCAAAGTCAATGTTGGTCCGATTGAAGCAGTGGGGCTATTTTTTTATTTTTAAATAAATCATCACAGATTTATTAGTATAAATAATTTGAATGGATTTAAATTTTAAATTTAGTGAATGAACAATAAAAATCTAATAACTATTTATATATATATAAAAAAAATTGAATGGGGCATTTGCCCTGTTTAAACATGAGTGGCTTTACCACTGACACATGTGAGCTTCACGCTTCGGATCCGACCACCCCATAGACATGCTCTTCTTCCTGGACATGGAAAATCTAAATTTCAAAAATCTTATCCTTGCCATCCTTAACCGAGTTCACCGTCATCGTTAATTGGTGGAGAAGATGAGTGTGGAAGGTGATGGTGGAGTGTTGAGGGTAAAGATGGCAAGGAGGAAAGAATTGGTGTGGGAACTCGATTTTATGGGTAGATTGGAACTGATAGGAGGTTGGGATTGAAACCAGTCCCTGAAAATAGTTGAAATTGAGTTCCAAGGATTTGTATGAAACTGGATTCATTCCATGGAAAATCCACCTATGCACCAACACACATAAATGCCGATTCCCGTTTCAATTGAAGCGGAAATTGGCCAAGGGTGAAAACTGAAAATCCAATAAAACTGAAAAGGAGGGCGCGCACTCAAATGACATATAGTTGCGCCAATTAATTGGTTTCCGCGCCTCTTTCTTACGCGAAGATGAAATCTCAGCCGTCCACTTTCACACCGCCTCTCCTATCGCGGCTCTTTTGACGAGACCGGTTCCTTTCATAAAACATCCTTCTCACTGTCGTTGCTCGATTTTTTTCCCCAAGTAGGGACTCAACTTCGCTGAAAACTGAAAGCGTTCTTCATCCGCACCAGTGCCTGTGGTTCGATTTGATTCTCCGAGACGCTTATGGAGGACTCTGGGAAGCACGGAAACAACAGTAAATTCTTGAACCCATGGATGCTTCAGTTCCAAAAAATGGGTCTTGAACTCAAGTGCCCTCTCTGGTTCGTAATCTTCTTGTCTCGTATACTCTTTAACTTCTTCCTCCATCTCCGTCCCTCTGGGTACCATCTCTCTCGCCATCACGCTTTCTCGATGCTGAGAAAAGTAGGGAAAAGTTGCTCAAGACGATTTGTGCCCGGTGCTGGGCCTTTCCTTTAGACAAGAAACATTTTTGAGCTATGTCAACATTTCTGTCTCAGTGCTGAGTTGCTTTGCAATGTTTTCTGCGAAGAATTGGTTATATTTCTTCAACTGCTAGATTCAATGTTTGAAATTACTGTCTCGTTCGTCTCTGTAATCGAGTTTGCATGATTTGGTTCACATTTCATTTTCTTTTACCTTCTGGTCATTTATGAAAATTTTTCCTGCGAAATTGGAAGACCTTCGTAGTAATTGTAATTCAGAGTGATTTAAAGGCTTCAAGCTTTCAAATGTGAGTGTGTTTTTTTTTTTGGGGGGGCGGCTAAGCTAGTGGGTTTTCCTATTTTCCTTAAGAAAATTCGTAGTTAGAGCTTCCTTTTTGTCTCCCCTGGAAACCAAATAGAAGATTCCTGATTCTCAGTTCTGGAAAGCGATCCGACGTGCTTCTAAATTTACTGTTGTTTACCTTGCAGCTTATACTTGTTCAAAAGGCCAATGTTACTTCCATGCAACCACATATTCTGCAGGTTTGTTCCTTCTTCATAGTCTTCATTGTACATTCTATTTCCATTTTTAATCTGAAGCGTTTAGAATCGTCACAATGAACCTTGCAGCTCCTGCATAGCTGACTGCTCAAGGCCTAGTTCAGAATGTGCTGTCTGTAATATTCATTATGCTCGAAGAGGTTAGTTGTGATTCAGTATGTGCTAAATTGCCACGCATGCTGGCATGTGAAATATCAAAGCTCAGATGCGAGCTCTACTTCCCTTTAATGAAACGATCAATTCTTATTTTGTCTTTCATTTAACTTGGATGGCAGATCTGAGGTCTCTGCCTATTTTGGAAAACATGGTTGCAATTTATAAAAGCCTGAATGCTGCCTTTTATGCGAATCTAACTCAGCGTCGTTCTCCTGGTAAAAACTGTTCTATTTTGCACTGGGAAACCTGTAGTCTGTTGAAATTTATCCCACTTTCCAACCATTTTATATTGCTTCTGTCAATTGATGATTATAGATGAGCTTCCAGTTTGGGAGCAGTGTGAAACATTGCTGAATGCAACTTTTAATCACAAAATGTCCAAGGAGCCAGCCAAAACATCTCTGGGAGATAGTTTACATAGGGAGCAGCCGGTCTTTTCACATACAATGGCTGAATTTGTTAAGGATCCTTTCAGTTTAAACCATTCAATGGAAGTTGATATTTGCAAGAATCGCAACTATGAAAAGAGTGGTAACGCGGTGCATGGTATAGATAAGAAGGTTGAGGTTTCTCGCAAGGAAGAGATTCTGATGAAATATTCCCAACTGGATGGAAGGGCCCATGAAGATAGTGGCCTTGTGGAAATGGACATAAATCAAGTTACTCAATCTTCACCACGCTGCCCACCATTTTGTGATACAAAAGATTCAGACAATGACTGCACTGACCAGGACAGTGAACATGTAAGAAACAGATGCCATCAAAATTAATTTTTCTGCCACTTTAAAGCAGTTTTAATTGTATCCTTCAGTATCTTTCATTTTCATACCCTTTTCTCATTCTTTGGTCTTAATTAGGGACTTGAAGACTGTTGTCAAAGTAACGACCAGCTCATAAATTCATGTTTGTAGTGGTGGTTGTGACTAGATGCATCATGATTCAAGCTTGATATGACTACATAATTGCACATATGGACCTGTTATTATAAGATTAAGAGGGTTT
>JANTPZ010090184.1:0-48122 GCA_025593235.1 Vachellia pachyceras | reverse complement strand
AGACATACTTGACACTTTCTTTACAAGATATAGCCAACACAGTGCAGTTAAATAGCCCTAAGGAGGCAGAGATGCATGTGCTACAAATGGTGATCCTCGGAGGGCTAAATTTATTTATAGTTTTCATGTGGAATAGACATTGTGCCACTAATAAAATATTTTCAAATTACAGATTCAGGATGGTGAGATACATGCAACAATCAACCAGAAGGATGGAATGGTTAGATTCTTAGAGGATCCTGAGCAATATAAAACATGTGAGATGATTGAGCATATTGATTCATCAATCCAGAGGTACACTTGTATATTTATATCTAGTGTTAAGCCAATTAAGCACGTTGCCCTTCTTTTCTGTAGTCATGAGCATTTATGCTGCCAACGTTGAGCTTTTTGTTTGTGCTTTCTGTCTCCGCTGATTATATGTTATTTGTCTTGTGCTTATTTAATTTCCAAATTACTTTCCAGGATAATGGCACTGTCAAGAAAGCTAACAGTGATGGATGAGCGCATCTCATGCGATCAGGCTTACTTGTCAAAGGTGGGAACTGTGTTCTGTACTCACCCGTAATCTCAACTTATTTTTTATGTACTTATCACTGACAATGGTTCCCTCATTATCAGGCTGGGCGAGAGCGACAGAGATATGACATGGATGACTTTGATACGGTCCCAACGAAATTCAACATTTAAGGCAAAGCTTCCTTTTTTATACAAGGTTTTAAAATGATGCAAATGATGTCCATTATTGTCATAAGGGAGTAGGGAAATGGATTTTGTGTTCTGGCTGTGAAATGCAAGTGTATCTGTGGTTTATACATTGTTTATTTGCGAACAGTCCGGGATGGTGTTAGATTTCTTTACTTGTTGATTCTCTGCAGTTTTGTTTACTACATTTTTTGGCCATTTATGCACATCCTCTCTGATATGGATATTCTAGGTGTTAAATGCAGTCAGAGAGACAGAAAAACTAGATGGTAGATATAAAGAGAAAGTAAATCTTGATGCATTATAGTAAAGGATCACTACTGTGAAACTTCAAAACCTTGTTTTAATTAGGTCCTATTTTTGTGAATGAGGAATTGTGCGGGTCTCCATTCTCAGTTTCTTGGCCTATTTTTTTCTTTTCTTTTCTAGTTTCCTGCATAATAAAAACATTTCTCTTGTTCTATTATTTTAAGGGGTGAGATAATAAAAAAATCATTTGTATAGGTGTGCTTAAATGATCTTCCTGAAGATGAGCGTAATTGTTATTGAAAAAAAAATACTGAGGACAAAATCGTATCAAAAATTATTTTAAGATATTAAGTGCTGGAAAAATATTTTAGGGTGCTGAATGCATTATAAATTACTTTACATACTGAGTTGTTACAGCAGCACTGAATGCTCGATACAATTTTACCCTTTGTTTTGCCTTAGATATCATTATCACATTAATTTGAATTCAAAATGTAATTGCAAAAGGGTTGATTCTTGCGTTTAGAAATTTGTAGTTTTTTTTGGGCGATACATAGAAATTTGTAGTTTTATGGCCAACTAAAGTTGTAATATTCCACGTCTTCTTTGCCTTGTATTCGTTTATCCTCTATTGTGTCTGATTTATTTCTTCAACTTAGCTTTCATGAGTGTCATTGTAACAAATTATATTTTAGTTCTGGCTAATTGATCTAATTCTAACATGATTTTGGGATCTGTACTGTTATTCTTTTACAAGTTGTGTCTTTTTTGGTTTAAGAACGTTGTGGAGAAGTGTTTTTACGTAAGTATAAATAAATATGTGAAAAATATTATCTCGTTTTACAGAAAAATACTGTTAAATGGGCTTTTGGATTCTTCTAAAGTGTTGTCAACATAATGATAACAATATTTAATGTTGACACTATTTGTAAGGTTAATTATTTTGGATACAATGGTACATAATGCAAGTTTAGTTGAGTGGTGGTAAAATGTAACACAGTTGAGAGCACATGCAAAGCCATTAAAATTTCAAACATAAAAGCAGATTAATATTTTTGCGATTTTATCTTGTGTATATGCATGTTGTTTTCAATGGCATAAGAATAATTCTGGCCAAAAGAAATGACATAAGAATAACCATGAAAACTTAAATTTGTTCAATTTTTTGTTTTGTATCGATACAAAGTTGATTATTTTCTTATAGACATGTACCTGACAAAATCTGAAAAATCAGACTTAAATCAATAATTAATGTGTGCGTAGTATTGGCAAAAAAAAAAAGGATTAAATTTATTAGAATTTTACTTTATTTGTAGAATGTATTTTTGATTATGTGCCAATGTCTTTTAAACTCATGTTGTTAATGTCTTCCTATTTAATTGAAAATAACTATGAAACATGAAATGGTGATGCGACTCTTAGGAATGACAAAGATGTATCATAATTCATAAGCACCAAGGCCCTATCTAATTGAATGCTGGTCCCTCAGTTGCTTTCGGGAGTACCAAAATTGCAAAACATGCAAGTAACTAGCACGTGAAACATGTACTTTCAACTTTCCCCACAATCAATGAAAATTAATCTAGTTGATGAGCGTAACTACAAGGTTAGGTTATGAGTTCAGATTTTACTGTTAATGTTATGACTATGTTGGTAGTCAATTTATAAGCGTACTTTGAATCTAGAGGTAAGAACATCATTTTCTAATTATTATTATATCCTATAGTATTATTTTAAGAACATAAGCATCTGAAGCTCTAAACTATGGTAGATTCTTGTCTTTCATAAAAAAAAATGGTTTATTTCAGAACTTGTCGGTTTGTTTATTTAACATTAATATTAATTAAATATTAAAAACCAAACAATATTCTTGAATTTGGACATGTACTTGGCAGTCACAAATTCACTCATTTGCTACATACAGAAAGTCTTGATAGCAATGAAGATATAGCTGTGGTGTCGATACCTCGGGGTGTTGTAACTTAGTTTATTTTTTCACCAAAAAAAAACAAAAACAAGAAAGAAAGTCTTGATAGCAACTAAGAACATAATCTGGTACTTCTTTCTGTCCTCATTACCCCATCAAATCCCTAATACTACTATTATATGATGTTTTCTTTTTTTTGGATACAAAGGAGATCACCTAGCCCATGCAGGACCGTTGATCAATAGCAATGTCTTCTGCTAGATACCCATCTAAGTCGGCGAAACTACCAGTGAAAGGGTGATAGCCCATGATACAAGTGAGAGCCCTCTTGGCATGGAAATCTGCAACCTCATTAGCACTACGCTCGACCTGATGAAATTGTACTTCCCATTCTCGTTGTAGCATGGTCTGTATCTCCAGAATAACGTCACCCTCACTATGGTTGTCTATGCTGTCCCTATGAACCAGCTGCACCACATCCGTAGAGTCTGTCTCTAGAATAAGATACATGAAACCTGCCTGAGACCCTGAAAGCAAGCCCATAATTCAGCCGATAGAGCATCACCATGTGGTAAGCGATACATGAAACCTGCTTTGCTCACTCCATTCCCAGAGCGAATGATCCCTCCTTACCCCGCACTACAAGCCATCTGTCTATATGCACAGTCAACATTAATTTTATGCCAACCATCGCTCGGTGCAGCTCAAATGCTCGGGTGGACATGTCCTGAAGGTCCTTGAACATTAGTACCTCGTAGCCTATGCTTAGTTTGATTGATTCAATGGTTGCCATTGGTTGGGCGAAAACGACGCCATTACTACACTCCCTACGTTCGAAGATTCTGCTGTTCCTCCTCTTCCATAGTAACCAACATGATACAGCAACACAAATCAGGCCGACTGGTGTACGACGGAGCATCCGAGAACCGTAAGTTTAATCGGGTCCAAGTATGAGTGTCCCACTGAAAGGACATAGTGTGTAGCTGTGTTGGAATGCTCCAATATTTCTTCGTTTCTGGACAGTCACAAAGCACATCCTCAACGTTGTTCGGGCATTTACAACATCTGTCGTCATCCGTCATTTTCCTCGTTTTCCTATCCTCATTCGTTAATAGGGGTTGATGATACAACAACCAAGTAAACGACTTGCACCTCTGTGGGACAGAAAGCTTCCAAATTCTACTCCAGGTTCTGTCATCCGTATATTGACCCTGGTTAATTAAACCATATGCCGATTTTACTGTAAAAGAGCCGTCCTTTGTTCCCTTCCAACCCACGTTAGTATAGTCCTAATTCCATTACAGATGCTTCTCCGTTGAGTCCCATACTCACTTAGCTTGATCCCTGACCAAATATTAAGAGCCTGGTTTACGCATATCACACTTGTATTTGCTTCGGATGACTTGAACCCATAACGCATCTCTTCGTTTGATTAGTTGCCACCCAAATTTTCATGTGAAAAGCTTGGTTCTGCTGGTGAATGTAACGTATCCTGAGGCCCCCGTTTGACTTGTTCTGGCGCACCCTTCTCCAATCCAGGAGATGTACTCGTCCTCGCTCATCCGTAGAACCCCATAGGATATCTTGATTTCTTTTATCCAACATTTCACACGTACTCACAGGTAGTGATACGGTTTTCATAGTATAGTTTGGAATCGCTGCTGTCACCGAAGCTATCAGAGTGTTACGGCCTGCTAGAGATAGTAAATTTGACTTCCAACCTGCTAATCTCCTGTCTACTTTATCCACGACCTTACAAAAGGTATCCTTTGTAACTCTTCTATGCAATAGGGGCATTCCCAAATACTTCCTAAGGTCCTATGTCTGGGTAAATCCCAGTGCTTCACTTAGCTCTTCACATCTATTGAGTCACGTTCGGGGAAAAATAGACCCGAGATTTGTTGGCATTTACCTTCATACCTGATGCTGCACAAAACTGAGAGAGACAGCCTGTAATAGCTTGTACCTGAGTGGGAGAGGCTTCTCCATATATCACTATATCGTCAGCAAACATAAAGTGGGAGATTGGTGGGCCATTTTTAGTCGGATTGGTTGCCACTCACCTTTCTCAATACTCTGTTGGATACATATGAGTCAATTTTTCCATGCATATAAAAAACAAATATAAAGATATGGGATCTCCCTGTTGTAAAATCTTTTTATTTAAAACCTCAAATAACGAACATTCAATTTAAAAACCTTTGACCAGTCAATATCGAAATCGTCATTGATCGCTAGATCGCAGAGGTTCAAATCAAACGTGAACCATCAGTAAATCAGTCGGTCAAAATAGGGTAGCGTATGCATGAGGAGCCCTGACGTGGCAATATATAATAATACACATAACTAAAAGATGAAAGCACTACTTTTACAAAAAGTAGCTCAAGCTTCCAGAGACTTCCCTGATGGACCCACACGGGAACTACCACCTGGAAAAATGTTAAAGCAACAGGGTGAGACAAATATCTCAGCAACCAGCAATTCCATCTCATTGGGCATACGAGTAAGTGCCCATGAGGTGTCAAGTGGGATATTAACATTAAATATAATAACATAACAAAATGTCACTTAATCAACTCATATATAAGCATACATATTCATCAATATATGACATTATATTCTTATGCTTATACATAAAAAGTTGCACAATTATCAATGCACAAGATCTATTTCTCTGACCTCCCTTATTCCTCCCCAGCCTTATTTCCTCTGACTGAACCCATGGGCTAGTACTATCCCACGTGACTGGTAGTTAACTCAACGAGCTCACCGATCAAGTGATATGGACTGGCTAGGTCCACAGCGCACCAAACCGGACCATGGGTTCCCCCTCTACTATATTAGTGGGGTGTCATTGCCCTTTCGAATACAAGTGGGCCAAAAGACTAACCAATGTACACCTGGTAGCCCACCACCTTATTTCCTCTTTTTGTACAAGAAAACCACCCCTTTATTTCCTCTAAAATAATCTCCCATCAAATCAATATCCACCACTCCCTCTCATATCAACTAATAAATTGTCAGGTATCACGATTAATTTCACAAGTTCTCAGGACAATATTTAATTTGTAACATTATAAAACAATACCATCAAGATGCAAATAAATCACTTTTTTTATTTTACAATGAAAATATGTCCCACAAGACAAGTTCATTAACAATATAATTTTTATTATGCAATTCAAATATCAAAGGCACTTTACAAAATTCTATCTATTTAAAATCACTCACAAACATGTTACAAGCATGCACAAAGAGAGGAAAGTGGTTACCTCTCGCCAATCAATAAAATATTACCACAGGTAAATCCTCGTCCAACACCAAGACCCTATAAACGGTTTACAAAAATTAAATAATACTACACATTAGTCTACAACTAATTTGGGGTAAAATCATTGCTCAAAAGACTTGAAATTATTATTTCAACTAGTTATTATTATTATTATTTATACATACCAAAGATTCTAATGTAAAGTTTAGGATTTTAAAGATATAATAGTTTTTAAATTATAAACCCTCAATTTATTAAATAATCTAATTCAACTAAAATTTCAATAATACCTCTAATATTCCAAATAACTTATTTAAACGATTTTTGATAAATACATGCACCCACAGAAATTTATATCTATAAATACTTTTGATTTAAATACTTTCTATATATATCTTTAAATAATTTATTTAAGAATTTATAATTTATTCTAAATACTTTTATTAAAAATATATCTATACTCATAAATACATTTACAAATACGTATATACATATATTTTTATTTGTTTATATATATTTTTTTAACAAAAATATATACTTAACTATATATACACGAATCTATATATTAAATCATGTAAGAGTAAGAATAATAAATTTGCTAATATTAATCTAACCATTTAATCATCAACTATTTAGTCAAAAAAATCAATATATCAAAAATCATATATTTTTAAATATAACAAAATTCGTAAAAATATTTCAGGTATAAAAAAATAAATCTAACATCACAGATCATAGTTATAAAAATATATCTGTGATTTTATGGTCTTCTACAAATAAAACTTAAACTGTACAAAAATATAAATCCCAAAAGTATTCTCTAATCAACATAATATTACTACCATTAAAAAGGAAAAAATATTTAGAACAACTTTCATGAAAGAAGTTTAATGAAAATAAGTCATTTTACTTACCTAAATAATCCCAGAAGTAGAGCCTTAGATGGAAAAATACTCTCTTTCAACTTTATTTTCTCTCTCTGGCGTCCTCTCTCTCCCCCCTCTCACTCTCATGACGACGCTCTCCTCTCAACTGGAACGGGTGTGTGTGAAATTGGTGGGGTATTTATAATACCCGTCACCCCTTGCCATCGAAGCTCTCAATTTTTTTTAACTTGTCCAGTACCACACACAAACTCCCCATCCCCTGTAAGAAATTCTCCTGCACGCAAGCTGCACTGTCTCCCTCTCTTTTTTTTTAAAGCTGCCACCAACCAGCAGCTTTTGACTTTTCTTTTCTTGTCCACTTACACACGCAAGGCTGAGATGTTACACCTGTCATACTCCTCTTGATGGAATAAAAACATCTGCTTTGCCACCATTCCATAACAGCTGCATGGACGATGAGGATACACAGTGATCAATAATGTGAGTAATATTACTAGGAAGATTAAGCTCCTTGAGACAGTCCCGGAGGTGGCCCCAATTAACTCGAACGTAAGCCTTCTCCAAATCTATTTTTATTGCCATCATTCCCTTCTTGTTTGCATATTTCTCATGGTATGAATAGCCTCCTAAGCCACGATCATATTGTCTGAGCTAGTTCGCCCTGGCACAAAGCTGCACTGATACGGACTAATAACTTTTGAAAGGAAGTTTTTAATTCTTCTTGCCATGATCTTTGTAATTTTCTTATAGATCACATTGTTGAGACTAATTGGGCGAAGGTCTCTCAATGTTTCTGGGGGTCTTTCTTCGGTATCAAAACAATTAACATGCCATTAATTTCTTGAATCTCCTCTGGATGAGTATACAAGTGCTTTACAAGAGAGATAATAGAGGGGCCCACAATGTGACATTGGCTTTGGAAGAACAAGGCATTTAGCTAATCAGGTCTGGAGCCTTTAAAGCTCCCATATCAAACAAGGCATCCTTTATTTCGACATCGCAAAACGGCCTCCCACAGTGCTGCATCTGTTAACTATTGAGAGGGGGAAGCTAAAAATGCAATCCACAGAACATCTTTGGCCTTGTTCCTCTGTGAACAGGTCAGCAAAAGAGTCGGTAGCAACTTCTTTGATTCGTGCTTCATCATACAACCAGTGACATGTTTTATCTTGTATGGTTTCAATACAATTCCGCCGGCGACGCCCATTGGCTTTGAGTTGAAAAAACTTTGTGTTTTTATCACCGAGGACATTCCATTCAGCTCGAGCTTTCTAGGCCCGCATAAGATTTTCTTGAACAAGTACTTGCTCTAGCTCTTTCCATGGCTGGCGTTGAAGTAGTTGGAGTTCATCAGTTATGGCGACTATTTCGTAAAAGAGCCTTATTAATGCCGTCCAGTCTCTTAAGGAGCCGTTGCTTTATGTGATCCGTGAATCCAAATACCTCTCGATTCCACTTGTAGCAAGCACTGGCTCTATTCACAGTGTTGGCTGGCCATGAATCCACACTATCCTAATTCTCCTTGATAAGACGTTCGAGATAATCACAAAGAACCCATACTGCAATGAATCTAAACGGTCGATCATATTGCGCTTGTTTGGGAAGCCATTCTTCCTGCACGTAAGCCGAGACAAAATCATCTCGAAATCTGTAAAAACCATCTTGAAATCCATAAAAGCCATCTTGAAATCCGTAAAACCATCTCGAAATTCCCAAAATGCCTCGAAATCTGTAAAATCAATTTTCCCAACGGAGTTCTCAAACAAGCACATTCTTCCTTTACATCCTGATTTGACAGCTTGACTAATAGTGGCATATGGTCTGTTTTAAGGGGGCAAGTGCACATTATTCAAGTTTGGGAAATGTATTAGCCATTGGTTGTTTACCAATAGGGGTGGAAACAGGTCAGGCCAGGCTCCACCCCAAACAGGCCTGGCCTGTTTGGATGGAATGTGGCCTGGCCTGTGGCCTGTATACAGGCACATTTTTTAGCCTGAGCCTGAGCCTGTTGTCGGCCTGACCTGACCTGGCCTGTGGCCTGTAACATGCCTAAAAAAATTATCAACCACAACGGTTCCCCGTATGTAATTTTCAGAACTCAGAGAACAATCTATCAGTTACTAACTATCCTAGCCATTGCACTATCCAGCAGATGTAATTTTGTGCAGAAAACGCTTATTTCTAAAACAAAAGTAAATACAAACCTTATGCGGTTCAAGGCTACAAATAATTCTCATTGCACTTGAAGCGCAAATCAAGTGGTAATGAATGCTCAGGAGGTACCTCTGCACCAAAGTCCCATCCAAATCTATCTTACTTTCATGACATATTGACTCTAGATAATGCATCCCTTCAACACAGACAGCATTTTGAGTGAAGCTTAGTACCAAATCCAAAGTTCAAAGGAATTCCGGAAAAAAATCCATAGAAGTTCCAGGTAAAGACCCAAAATACAACAATACCACTCAAGATTATATACCTGACTCTACAAAACTCCAGCCCAGAAGTGATGCACTAAGAAGTGGGTAAATACAATTTGCCCCAGTTCCAATGTCAAACCATCTCACCAAGAAGCGGCCGAGTCTTGCAAGTCGACTTCTCCCTTCCAGAGACTCTCAACTTTGTGGTCGCCAGCACCAGCTCTAGGCCTTTGGCTGTCGAGTCCAAAGAGGCCGTTGTTAGCCAATCTGTGGTGCGAAAGGAGGTTTATTCGAGTAAAGAGTGGAACAAGGCTGTTAGCTTCTACTCATCCCTGTTCAAGGATCTTGTACCTTATGGCTATCTCTCGTCAGAATCCAAATCTCTCTGCATTGAGACGCCGATCGGTCGCAACGTGTTTGCATTGAAGGAGATCGACGTCTTGGGCTTGATTGGGATTGCAAAGAAAGCTTCAAAACCACTGCCACTGGTGAAAGTAGGACAGGCTCATCGCATGCCCTTTTGCGACAACACATTCGACCGGCGAGGGTTGGAGATATGAGATGGAGTGGAGTCTGGGGCTTAGGGTTAGAGAAAAGGAACACAGATGACTAATGATATTGGGCTCGCTGATGTATATTGAAAAAAAGAATCGAAATGTCTAAAGAGATGGAGTGGAGTTTTGGGTCACTTGACTTGGGCTCACTAGTATATATTTAAAAAAAAACAGGCCACCTGACAGGCCCAAAAGGCCTATCAGGCGGCCTGAGCCTGGGCCTGTTTTGGAAACAGGCCTATCCGGTGGCCTGGCCTGTGGCTTGGGCCTGTAAAAGCCTGGCCTGTTCCAGGCTTTTACAGGCCAGGCCACAGGCCCCTGATAGGCCGCCTGGCCTGTTTCCACCCCTGTTTACCAACACTCAATCCAAACGGGCTCCACTCCCATTACGTTGCCAGGAAAATTTAGGACATGAAATGCCCAAGTTATTTAGTCTAAACCATTCAACAAAGGCCTTATCTCTTGGGGTGCCACTCCAAGCCGAGGAGAATCTGTCATCAAAAGTAAGAGTTGCATTAAAATCTCCCATGATCAACCACGAACCATAAACCGAGCGCTGAATATCCTGCAGTTCATGCCATAAAATATGACGATTTACTGGGTTTGGGGAAGCATAAACAATGGTCATTTTCACTGTGATTGCAATAAGTAAGGTTTGAGGATTTTATTTAAAGTTATTTATTAATCTTCAAATTTTGTTTATATTGAATATTTAATTGGAAACTGAAAGGAAAATTTTTATAATTTTGGGCTTTGCATCATTTGATATATTTAATTGTTACCGTGATATCATGTATGGAAATAGTGAAAAGAAATGACATTTAAATTATATATAGTCCATACAAGTTGCTAATGGTTTTTTGAGATATTACTTGCAAACTTTCATATTGGGGTATTTGTTATAAAATATGTAAAAATAGTTTTATTACTAGAGATAGTTTGGAAATTGATCTCACAAATGTTTGAGAATGTTTTGAAATGACTGAATGTAGAACGCTGATTACCAATAGCAGTACTGTTAATCCTTGGCGCACCATGGTTAATAATGAGCTCGTTTGGTATCTGTGGGTGTTGATTATGTTTGTTATTCGTAGCCTTGTAGGCCTCGTATTTGCGCTTGTTTCATGGCTTCGAGTCGTATTTGGTTACTTACCCTTATGGACTTGTGTTCAGCATGTTTTTGTGGCCTTGTGTTGCGCTTGGTTATTTACCTTTATAGATTGTGTGTCCACGCTTGCTATTCCATTCGGTTGAAATCCTAAGAAAATGCAAAATTTGATAATTTTCTTTTTAAATTGATTATGTCAGACAAATTGTTTTACTATATACTTAAGATTTTTCTGAACAATGAACTGTTATGCAGTTTCAATTATGATTTAATTATATCATGCAAAAATTGAGATTCATTATTATATTATTTATCAAAGTTAAATTTTTAGATTATATCCTTCAATTTCACTAAATTTTATGAATGTGATCTATTTACTGGAAATTTACTTTTGGCTTTAGATAGTTCAATTGATTTTATCCATCTGGTTAAGTAATGAAGAGCCTTTTTGTTGCTATTCTTATTTTGGTAGTTGTTACTTGTATTTATAAAAACTTATGTTTATGTGCTTTTTGAAGATTATAAGCTTCACTTAGTCTATAAACAGGATCCATATGTTTCGCCATACTTTGAGGAATATGTATATATTGTGGTGGAGCAATACTCAAAATCCTGCTGAGTTTTTAGGTTATTATAGAACTTTCAAAAAGTCTATCTTATAGAGGAGACTCTATCGAAATTTCTACAATAAACCTAATATTTTGATAATGTGGATACATCATCTCAAAAGGAACAACAACATTTTATTGTTAATGCGTGTATCAATTCCTCTTACCTATGACATCATTGCAAAATCTCCCATCTCATGAGAAACATGAGGTTGGCTTCAAATTCAACGAACATTGAAGCTTGACGGCGATGCAACGACGGTGATCCACTGAAGCTTGACAGCGATGCACGATGATTTTTGTCTCCTTCGGTTTCGACGCTGACGAAGTTGTGCAGAAATTTTTTTAAAAAAAAAATTTTTTTAATTTAGAAGGGCTTTTAGATCTTTTCATATAAAAATCATGTTTCAATTTTATGACATACCAAACATAATTTTAAGTCACATTTCTATTACCATATCAATTTCCGTATCCATTTCAATTTTCATATCCATTTCCATATCCATCAAAATGAATTTTACGTACCAAACGAGCCATAAGCATTATCTCTTGCGACTGAATTTGAGCTCACGAGAGCTCTTCATACGTCAAGCTGAGCTTCTCTTCCAATGGAGAACTTCGATTCAAAGAGCGGTTTCTGTTCGGATTCTAGAACCTTCTACAGCCTCAGACCTCCCGTTCATCTTCCTCCTCCTCACTCTCCTCTCTCAGCTTCACAATACGCTCTCTCTCTCCGTCTCAAATCGCCATGGTCCGACTCAGTCCCCGCCCTCTTCGACTCGGCCTCCGGCCAGAGTTTCCTTCTCTGAGTTCATCCATTCCTCACGAACCTTAGCTTCTAACCTGCAATCTATTGTAGGTCTCTCCAAAGGCGACACAGCCTTTGTATTATCCCCCAACCCCGTTAAGGTCCCGATCCTCTACTTCGCCTTGCTTTCCCTCGGCGTCGTCATCTCTCCGGGTAACCCAATCAGCACACCCGCCGAGATTTCCCACCTCTTCCAGCTATCGTCGCCGGTCATTGCCTTCACAACTTCATCCACAGCACACAACCTTCCGCACAACCTGCGATTGGGAGTCTTCCTTCTCGACTCACCTGCTTTCGATTCGCTGATGACGACGCGAATCGCCGGGAAACCGGTGGTCCCACGCGTTGAGGTGAGCCAAACAGACATAGCCGCGATTTTGTACTCTTCCGGAACCACGGGGAAGGTGAAGGGAGTGATGCTAACTCACCGGAATCTGATAGCACTAGCCGCGAGTTACGATGCGACTCGTCCTCAGAGAGAAAGGCCGGCGGTTTTCCTCTACACGGTGCCGTATTTTCACGTGTACGGTTTCACGTACTGTCTGAGGTCGGTGGTGTTGTCAGAGACGGTGGTTCTGATGGAGAGGTTCCGAATGGAGAAGATGTTGCCGGCGGTTGATGAGTTCAGAGTGACTCACCTCGCAGTGGTTCCGCCGGTGGTGGTGGCGATTTTGCTTGTTTGGATAGCCCGTTGGGAGAACGGATACAGATTCCGAGGTAAATATGTGAGAGGAGAGGAGTTTTATCTCGGTAAACGTATGTATGAATTTTGGATGCCCAAACGGGCTATCCAAACAAGTGACGGTTACGATTTGAGCTCATTGGAAGGCATCTATTGCGGGGCGGCTCCACTTGGAAGGGATGCCGTTGCGGCTTTCAAATCGAAGTTCCCCAGAGTCGTGCTCGACCAGGAGCATGTTTGGTTTCAATTTTGAAACCTAGATTTTGAAACCTAAATTTTCTCTTTCATACTCTCTTTTTACTACTTTTTTCTCTTTTCAATTTACACACATTCATTTTGGTCGCGTTTCTGAATTCAATGCAAAAACGGCAATAATTGAACGTCTTACAAATGATCTAAGCTAAACGACACCTAAAATAGTTCAATCATAAATATATTAAAAAATGTGTTATTAATAAAACGGCTTAGTATGAAAAAATCAAATATCTATATAATATAATAAAATATAATATTATTATAAATATATATGGGTGGACATGAGCAGTCCGATGGTGTGCCCGTAACCCGTCCCATTTAATGTCTTAGCCCACCCGTCTCGGGCCATTTTCGGGATGGCCCAAACGGGCACATCTCCTGACGGGTTCGAGCGGGCTCACCGGGTTTCAGGTTTTTTTGCTCAACCCTAGACAATACCAACCCATAGAATATATTTTGAGTCCAATACGTTCAGTAAGATTTTTTTGTGGTGTTTGGGATTTTGCATAAGATGCTTTTTGAACAAAAAAAACTCATTTGTAGAAGGATCTTTTTGTGTCATTGGTACAAAATACCTTTTGGACTTAATTCCAATAGTGTGGTTACTTCAATAACCTAAATGAAGTTAGAACATGTTTTTTTTTTCTTTTTTTTAATTGCACTTAGAACTTTATGGCTAAAAGTTTCCTTAATGGTAATATCCTAAGAAATATATGAATTCAAGTCTATCCATTTGATATGTAATTTTTTCATCTTTTATTAAATTGTAAAGACTTTACAGTCTAATTAATTATGTAATATTATTGGTGGCACAATTTTACTTTTTAATGGTATGTAATTTACATATATTTTTCTTTATTCTATTTTTTATTGTTTTATTTTCCCTAACGTTATGACAATATATAAAAAATATATATGTATTATTTAATGAGCTTCATATCTTTTTAAATAACTTTTCACCAAAAATCACTTCTCCAACAGTTATCCAAACGTAAATGTGATTTTCCAAAATGCATTTTGAAGAAAAGCTACTTCTTCCAACGTTTAGCCAAACAGATCCTTTATCTTTCACACAATTTTAAAAAGGATTTATTCAACAATATCTCATGCTTCAAGTTTGTCTCTATTTTAATTTTGGTCATCAATTTTATAACTAATGATTTTCTTTCTTAAATTTCATTTTATTTAAAACATTGATCCTTACGACCTAATAAAAATTCGAATCATTTAGCCCTTTAAAAGATCAAAATCATTGGTTTTAAACTTAAATAATTAAAGTAAAATAAAGATCAACTTGATGGACTAAAATTTGTAGTAACCCTTTTAAGGATGAATTCCATCATAGTATATAATTTGCTAATAGTGTAAATGATTTTATGGTATTTGATTATATACATATTGATTAGTGGACAATTTTTTTTGGTAAAAATTAGTAGACAAATTTTGAAACAAAGGGTAAGGAGCACGTTTAGATAAACTTTGACAGAAGTAACTTTTTGGTAAAATTATTTGCAAAATGCAAATAGGGTAAACGTTAGATTATGTGATATACTTTATATTTGGCTAATAAGTAGCATAAGTAACTTTTTTGTGAAATGTTTGAGAAGTAAATTTTAGTAAAAAATGATTTAAAGGACATGAATCTTATTAAATAATATATATTCGTGTGAGTGTGTATTATTTTATATACTGTGATAATTTTTGTTACCTAAGTTAGTTTCAATCTTGTAACAAAATATTCCTAATACAAATTGATGGATTCTTAATTTGATTATTCATGGATCAATTTTTTTTCCAATTGAAATGAGACGATATATATTTTATTAAGTTATAAACTTGATTTAGTACCTAATAAATATGTTTATAAACATGGTAAAATTGTAGGGTTATGGGTTAACAGAAACAACTGCATCTATTTGTCGAACGATAGGAGAATTGAAAAGCAATAAAACAGGAACAACGGGAAAGCTCATCTCAGGGGTTGAAGCCAAAATAGTGGACCCATACACAGGACTAGCCATGTCCCCTGGCCAAGAAGGCGAACTTTGGCTTAGAGGACCTTCTATAATGAAAGGTACTGTATATATGGGACTTGTTTGGAACAACGTTTTTAAAAGTCAAATGCACGTTTAACAGTGTTTTTCTGTAAAATGAGATAATATCTTCTACATATTTTTCTTGACTTGCGTAAAAGTACTTCTCTACTGCGTTCCCAAACGGGCCCATGTATTTGTATGTTTACTTTTCAAGCATCATAAGTTATAAATAACTCAGTCTCCATCAATATTTGAACTTTGATTCGATTCAACTCAATGGCTTCGTTTGGAAACCCGTTGAGAAAACGGACACAGATTCCTAGGTACTTTATGTGAGAGGAATTTTGTCTCGGCTTGCGTGAGAATGGGTTTTGGGGGTCAAAACGGGGTTCCTAACGGAACCCCAAACGAAGCTAATATCTATAATTTAATCATTTAAAAATTAGTTGATGTTTGGGAATTCATTGAGAGAGTGATTTTAGACAAGCCAATGTAAATACATGAAAAAAGTTTTGTTTCGACTTATATACAACATGGTTTTAATGTGGAAACCAAAAAACAACTTATAGTCCCATAGTTTTTTTTTAAACTAACATTAATCTTTATAATTTCACTTTCTTAAATGTAGGGATCAACATATTAAAAAAAATTATAGGGATAAAGTTAATTTTTAGGGGTTAGATTTTAAACAAGTCAAAATCATATTGATTGAATTCCAACGTCCTCTGTCTATCTGTTTGAGTAAGCTGCCGGTGCAATGTTCTTTTTTTTTTCATTATTTCAACTCTCTTTTCCTTTTTTAACATTTCAATAATGTTTAGAAATTAGAGAAATATATAAGGATAATTGTTCCAGGCTCATGCAAAAAAAAAAAAAACATGTCTAGTTTTTTCAAGATGCATTTTGTTGGCAGGGAATTTGGTAGTTGTTCTATTCTGTGGATTTTATGTACCATGCTTGGGGAAATAGCACAGTGTTTGTGTTGTCTTACCTCTTTAAGCAATGAATTAGTATTTTTAAGCCACAAACATGAAAAATATGGTCTTGTTTGGAATCACGTTTGGAAAAGCCAAACATGCATTCAACAATATATTTTTCGTAAAACGAGATAATCTCCTTCACATATTTATCTCGTAAATGGTAAAAGCACTTTTCCACCGAATTTTCAAACGGGTCCATAATTACATATAATCTGGGAATGGAACAAGATATGTAGGGGATCCAGAAGCAAACTCGTCCACTTTCGTAGATGGGTGGCTGAGGACAGGAGACTTGTGCTATATTGACCACCAAGGCTACCTTTACGTGGTTGATAGATTGAAAGAATTGATCAAATACAAGGGACATCCGGTTAGCTCAATACAATTGTATTCAATTCAAACAACCTTTACACTCTTATGATCTTTTATTACATATGATCTTTAATATAAGGGTCGTTTAACTTCTTTTTAGAGATTAAGAATATTAAATACATTATTTTAAAGTATTTACATTTACAATTTTTCTTCAAACTAATTTATAATAGGCTAAAGTATACTTTTAGTCCTTTATGTTTGCGTTAGGTTTTACTTTAGTCCTTTAAGTTTAAAAAGTGCACTTTTAGTCCCTCAAACTTAACGCCGTTAGTTTCTCCTAACGGAAATTGCTGACTCATCAAACTTAACGCTGTTATTTTAGATACTTTTTTATTTTACACAATTTAAAATATATTATTAAAGTACGTTCAACAGCGTTTTTTCGTAAATCAAGATAATCTCCTTCATATATTGATATCGACTTGCGTAAAAGTACTTTTCTACCGCTTTTTAAAACAGGTAAAATGATTGAACTTTGGTGACGTGGGACATCGCAGGTGGCTCCTGCGGAGCTGGAAGATGTGCTTCAGTCCCATCCACAGATCCAGGACGCTGCAGTTATTCCGTATCATTCCCCTTCCCCTCCTTTGTTTTTTTTTTCCCTTTAATGAAAAACTCCCCATTCCAAATTTACTGCACTCACATTTTTAATCTTCTTTGGGCAACACAATTTTATACACAAACGTTTTTCATTTTATGCATGATCGAAGATAAACTGATCATTCGACTGAGAAAGTGCTGTGCCTACTGGAATAGCTTTTACGTCGGTCTTTAAACAAATTTTGCAACGAGAGATTTTTCACAGACTCATCATACATACATGCCTTTCACTGTTGATCTAAAACTTTTTAACTTGAATGAATGAGCATCTTCTAATCTAATGATATATAATTGCAATGTGGGGAACAGCTACCCTGATGAAGAAGCAGGGCAGGTGCCCATGGCCTTTGTGGTGAGACGACCCAACACTTCACTCAGTGAATCGGATGTAATCGACTTTGTTGCCAAACAGGTGTTTCCTCCCTCATGCCTCATTCTCATTCTTCATGTTCTTGTGTATTTGAATTGTCATATGCAATTTTTCATACCTGCTACTACTCATACGTATCTGCATTTAGAATAGAAATTGAGGATAATGAAATTTAAAAAAGAGTCAAGTTGCGCGTAGTTGTTTCTAAAGTTTTCATTCAAAAATAATGTTGCCCCGAAAGTTTTTGCGTGAAGTTTGCTCTGAAAGTGATAAAATGTAGCAATTTTACATTTCGCTGTTAAAAGTGTTATCGGTTAACGTTATTTTTTTTAAAAAAGGCTAAGGTAACATTGATAGGTTTCGAGAGATTAGGGATAGTAAGAGTTGAATTTTATCTTGAATGGGAAAAGATGGTGAAATTGCCTTATAAACGTATTGTCAATAAAAAAAAGTATAAGTCATAACGTAGTAATTCTTATATAATTAAATATTGGTGTGGTAAATGCAGGGTTTTGAATTCTCCAATTTTACATTCCCATATAATTTTAAATCAATGTAAATTTTAAAACACATCATAGTAATTCTTGATTGCAGGTTGCACCATACAAGAAAAATAAGGCGCTTGTTGTTTGTGAGTTCCATACCAAAGAATGCAGCGGGAAAGATTTTGAGGAAGGAATTGAGTAAATCTGTCCTCCATCAATCTGTATCTAAATTGTAATGTAATAATCGTTCTCATCTTAAATACAAAACCTTATTTATAATATAAACTATACAACTATAAATAAAGTTTTGTATCTAATTTTTGAATAGGCATGAGTATTTATCAAAGTGATCGTTCCAAAATGTGTTATAACTTGGACACTATGTGAAAATTGAAAACTTGAATGGGTTCATTTAGAAATACGGTAGAGAAGTGCTTTTACGTAAGTTGAGGTGAATATGTGGAGGAGATTATCTCGTTCTATGGAAGAACACTGTTAAACGAGCTTTTGAACTTCCCACAAGTGTTACCAAACAGGGTCAATATCATATTATTTACTAAGGTGCATAGAGGACGAGATTTTACTCATTCTCTCTTCTATAACTTTTTGGAGAATTACACTCAAGTCTCAATAAAAGACAAACTTAATTGGATCCAAATGCGCTGGTCCATTTTTCCGGCTCTAAAACTTAGTGACTAAAATTGTAAATGTTTACAATTAGAAAAATCTTTATTTAATCTAGTTGAAATGGATAAATTTTAAATGAGGCCCGCATTTTTATCAAATACTTAATAAGGTCTTATTGGGGATTCATGAATGATGTTCACTTCAAAAGAAAATTACAAAATAAAGTGAAGGAATAGAGCAAGGAGAAAAAGTCTAGTAAAAAAAAGTAGAGAGAAAATGACATATAGGTAAAATCATAAAATTAAAAAATTTCGAATAAAACTTGTAGACTTTTTTATGGATTTGATAGAAGTATAAATCTAAATTAGGACTTATATATTTCAATTGGAATTATTTAAGATTTCCTTTAAAATTATATCGAATGAGTTGTAATGAGTTAAAGTTATAATAACGAATTTCAATTGAGTCAAAATTACAGGGCTTGTGTTACATTTTAAATAGAGTTTAAACACGAGTTATACAGTTAGGCAAAATTACAAGGATAAAAAAGGTTAATTTTTTGTGAAAAATAATAATTTTATAAATTATAACCTATTCTAGCTATAATTTATAAATAATAAGTATTATTCATATCACAAATTCTAATTTATTTTTTAAAAAAAATGTCCAATTGCTTATTAGGCCCATCATATTCAAGCCACTGTGATATGGAGATATTTTAATAATTTTTAGATATTTCAAATTTTAAACAATCTATAAAAGGTGACTTGTTGGATAGAGATTTTTATAAAATATATTTTGTTGGTAGTTATAATTGTAAAAAAGTTATTACTTGGGGCTCGTTTAATATATTGGAATTGATTTTAATAACAATAAATATGAATATGGAGTTTAAAAAGTATATTTGGTATGTTACGAAAATTGAATCTAATTTTTAACATGGTGTGATTTGAAGAAATCATGAAAAAATGAAGAAGACGAAGGATCGAAATGGATGCTTCTATGAATAGACATAACCTTACAATATACAATATCATTAAGAATTACGGAGAGATATGAATATCTAAATAATATTCATAATAAAAAATATATTTTTCATATTTTAATTATTTTTAATTTTAATTAAATATAAAACTTTAAAAGTGACTTTTAATTTTTTTTTTGTTAAAAAGCGATGCATGAAAATGACCACAAGACCAATTGCGCTTCAATAGCGTGTGGCCGACCTCTATTTCAAAATGCGAACCTTCCTTGAGAAGCGAATCTGAAATTTTCTACGACCAGCTTGCACAAACAAATCAGGATCGTCCATCTTTCGCACTTTTCTCAACGGCTTAATATTTTGGGGAAATCAGATCAAAGAACCCAAGAAAATAATATTTCATGGGAATGGCATAAAAATTATATTTATTTAAAGCGATCAAACTCAAAAATATAAATTTAAAAATACTAAATTATCATCCTAACCTTTCACATTTTCTCCTACTTCCGCTCCCCATTACATTTTCAAAAGAAATATGAATTTAAAAACTTGCATATGTGTGTGTGTTAATTTAAAATAAAATTCTATAATTTTAATAAATATCAAGAGCCCATATAATTTATTAAATATGTGGAAGAAAGTTTCAATGTATCTTAAAAAACAAAGATAAAATAATCTTAAACAATAAAAAATTTTGTATAACTTATTTTTATTTTAGAAGGAACTTTTGTGCTTTTTAAAAAAAACATGTAATGTTAATACAATTTATAAAAGTTCAGAAAATCTACTATATTTTTATGTAAAAGTGGTAGTTTAAATTCTGAATTTCTTCCTTTAAAAAATACTTGAGTGTTAGTGAAAAGTATTATAAAAATTTTTTAAAATAATCAATAAAATTATGATGACTCAATAAATTGATAGTAAGATTAGAAAAAATTAATGAGATAAATAAATGAATATCCATATTGAAAATTGGCTTACATAAATATTAAAATATGGATCTGAAAATATTCGATGGACGGTATTAGTTTTCATTTTTTGTTATAAAAATTTGAGGTAGAAGAGAATAAATAAAAATTCAATTATAGGCAATTTAATACTTTATGTTATGAAAGTAAGAACTTTCAAGATAAGAGATAAGAGAAGAGAAGATAGGAGAGCAATGCACATTCAGTTTTCTCTATTTCATTCATCAAGTACAAGGCCATATTTATAGGCTCTGAGAATGACCTCTAAGGGTCACAACAATTAATAGTGCAATTAATACAGATATTAATTATGACTCAACTCTTTAGTTTCTCAGTAACAATTTATATACAGCATTTATGATGCAGAAGGTCAAGAGTCAATGGACATCCACTTATTTAATATATTTATAACACTTCCCTTTGGATGTCCATTATGAATGTGCCTCATTAAAAACTTTAATCAGGAAAAATCCAGTGGGATAAAAACCTAGCCAAAGAAAAGAGTACACCATTCATTGCTACACTGTCCAGAGCTGCCTCATTAAAAACCTTTCTAGGAAAATCCAGTGGGACAAAACCTAGAAAAGGGAAAAAGAGAACAGCATGTATTGACTCCCCCTCATGACGACATCACTTGAGATCTTTGAGTTTGCGAAGACCGATACCATTGACAAGCTTTTGAAAGATTGCACCTAGAAGAGATTTGGTGAATAAATCTGCAAAATTCTCATTGGAATGGATATGTTGGATATCAATCTCACTATCCCTTTGAAGATCACGGATGAAGAAGAATTTTGGTGAAATATGCTTTGGTCGATCACCCTTAGTGTACCATTCCTTTAGTTGGACAATACATGCAGCATTATCCTCATATAGGATTGTCGAAATCATTTTTTCCAAAGATAAACCACAAGTTGTCCGTAAGTGATGTATCATTGACCTCAACCAAACACATTCTCAACTTGCTTCATGGATTGCTAGAATTTCAGCATGGTTAAATGATGTAGCTGATATAGACTGCTTCATAGATCACCATAAAATAGTTGCACCTCCACCTGTAAACAGATAGCCAGTTTGTGATTTACCATCATGTGGATCAAACAAAAATCCAGCATATGCACAACCAACCAGTTCGTGCTTGGATTTATTTGAGTGGAATATCCCCATATCCATAGTGCCTCTAAGATAATAGAGAATATGTTTCACTCCGTTCCAATGTCTTCGTGTTGGTGAAGAACTATATCTTGCTAAAAAATTAATAGCAAATGATATATCAAGATGTGTGTGATTGCAAGATATGACTTCTAGTCATATAATTTATGAATATAAAATCATATGTGTATGGCTTCTGGCCAAATTGATAATAACAATATAAATAATATATATATATATGAACTTATGAATGAGATTATAATAAGAAAAATAATAATAATCTCCAATCTAAGCCATGAAACCCGATGTTTAAAACAATCGGTAAAAGATTCACTTTAATTCCATATGATGGCTTAGATTATCTCAGATAGATCGATATTAAACAAAAGTATAGTAAAAGAAAGTAGATGAAATCATTAAGGTAACCATGGGGGAAGTATACCTTCGTCAAAGCAATCGTGCTGATAACGTGTTATAAAAATAAGAACTTTCAAGATAAGAGATAAGAGAAGAGAAGATAGGAGAGCAACACACATTCAATTTTCTCTATTCTATTCATAAAGTACAAGGAATGCCCTATTTATAGGTTTTGAGAATGACCTCCAAAGGTCACAACAATTAATAGTGCAATTAATACAGATATTAATTGTGACTCAACTCTTTAGTTTCTCAGTAACAATTTATGTACAACATTTATGATGCAGAAGGTCAAGAGTCAATGGACATCCACTTATTTAATATATTTATAACATTTTAAAATTTATCTTTTAACTTTTTTTTGTTGGTACAACGGGCAAAAGCCAAAACCCTGTTAACTAAGGCCCGATTGGTTCAAGGAAACGATGTGAAATGGAAAGAATGTAAGAGAATGGAATGGATAGAGTGTGATATTTTTTTGACATGGTTTGTTTGACATGTACTGGAATGGAAAATGATTTGATAAGAAAATTTGTTTGGTTGGGTTAAAATGGAAAATGATTTGATAAGAAAATTTGTTTGGTTGGGTTAAAATGATGGTAAAGTAGATAGAAAAATTATGTTAAATGACCATATGACCTGATATAATTTTGTATCTTTGACTATGAGTACATTATATTTGGTATTTTAAATGTAAATATATCATTTATATTTTTCTTCACCCAATGGAAATTGCATTCTCACCAATTTTGGTGGAAAAAGATTTTCACACGCATGAAAGAAAATGATGTTTAAATAGCAACCAAACGATGGAAACAAATGAAAAATCTAGATTTTCCTTTTTCTTCCCCCATTTTCCTTGAACCAAACGTGCCCTAAACACGACGAAGCACACTAGTGCCTTCCAGATCGTCTACCCTTCTATATGATCATAACTTTATTTTTATGGTGCTGTTTTATAAATAATTTTTTATGCGGGTCATTCACTCCAATTTTCTATGAAGTTTTTAACGTTCTTTCGAACATTCTAGAGAGCCTCCTGCTCAAACTTATATATCGTCCCTTCCCTCCGTCGTCGCCTCCTCATTCATTCACAGCCTCTTATTCTGCCTCTCTTCTTTCTCTACAACCCTAGTTTTCTTGTAGCATTTCTGTTAGTTAGACTATGGCAGGAAAGGGCGAAGGACCGGCGATCGGTATCGATCTCGGCACAACCTATTCTTGCGTCGGAGTATGGCAGCACGATCGTGTCGAAATCATCGCCAACGACCAAGGAAACCGTACGACGCCGTCATATGTTGCTTTTACCGATACCGAGAGGTTGATTGGAGATGCCGCTAAGAACCAGGTCGCCATGAACCCAATCAACACCGTTTTTGGTAACCGATCTACTCTCAATCTCGTAGCTGTTCTTGTTATTGGCTTTTCATTTCTACTTTAGATCTGCTGCCTTCGTATGAGTTCATTATTTTGTTTGGTATCTGATCTGTACTTGATCTTGTAGTCGTTCTTTCTGTGGCTTGTTATTTTCATTTTGGATCTGCTGGCTTCACATATGAGCTCGTTACTTCTTTATGCTGCTCTGCTTGATTTGCGTTGTAGCATTCTGTACTTCAGCTTCACGTTTAGCTACGTTGTTAACATCTTGTTTATTATTGCCCTGTGTCTATTCCAAGATGTTTGGTGGGTGTAAAATAGATCTGGCGTTCTGCTTCTTTAGTGGGGTTATTTTTATGTATATATGGATGATTTTCTTCTCTCTTTTTAGATTGTAATGTCTGAATTGTTGTTGAGAGTTTCACCAATCTTAGTCGATTGTGCTGAGTTTTTGTTGAATAGCGTTTTACAGTATGAGTTTTCAAGTTTTTCTGATCTCATCTGAATTGAGAATGAATGATCTAAATAGATTTTTCTGCATCGGTTGTTTTCCATTGTGTAGAAATTGATTACCCTGTGGAGGAGTTTTTTCCCCTTTTTATAGTTTGATGGTAATCGTTATTTTGCAGATGCCAAAAGGTTGATTGGCAGGAGAATTAGTGACCCTACCGTGCAGAGTGATATGAAGTTGTGGCCATTTAAGGTTGTTTCTGGTCCCGGTGAAAAGCCAATGATTTGTGTCAATTACAAGGGTGAGGAGAAGCAATTTGCTGCTGAGGAAATCTCATCCATGGTTTTGATCAAGATGCGTGAGATTGCAGAGGCCTACCTCGGGTCAACAATAAAGAATGCGGTTGTCACTGTCCCTGCATACTTTAACGACTCTCAGCGTCAGGCTACCAAGGATGCTGGTGTTATTGCTGGACTAAATGTTATGCGTATTATAAATGAGCCCACTGCTGCAGCTATTGCTTATGGGCTTGACAAGAAAGCTACCAGTTCTGGTGAGAAGAACGTGTTGATCTTTGACCTTGGTGGTGGTACTTTTGATGTCTCTCTTCTCACCATTGAGGAGGGTATCTTTGAAGTTAAGGCCACTGCCGGGGACACTCACCTTGGTGGAGAGGATTTTGATAACAGAATGGTGAACCACTTTGTGCAAGAGTTCAAGAGGAAGAACAAGAAGGATATCAGTGGAAACCCTAGAGCCCTCAGGAGGTTGAGAACCGCTTGTGAGAGGGCGAAGAGGACACTCTCTTCTACTGCTCAGACTACAATCGAGATTGATTCTTTGTTTGAGGGTATTGACTTCTACTCAACCATCACTCGTGCCAGATTTGAGGAATTGAACATGGACCTCTTTAGGAAGTGTATGGAGCCTGTAGAGAAGTGTCTCAGAGATGCTAAGATGGACAAGAGCAGCATTCATGACGTCGTCCTTGTTGGTGGTTCTACCAGAATTCCCAAAGTGCAACAGCTATTGCAGGATTTCTTCAATGGTAAAGATCTCTGCAAGAGCATCAACCCTGATGAGGCTGTTGCCTATGGTGCCGCTGTCCAAGCTGCCATCTTGAGTGGTGAAGGTAATGAGAAGGTTCAAGACTTGTTGCTGCTTGACGTCACTCCACTCTCCTTGGGGTTGGAGACGGCAGGAGGAGTCATGACTGTATTAATTCCCAGGAATACCACCATTCCTACCAAGAAGGAGCAAGTATTCTCCACCTATTCAGACAACCAACCCGGTGTCTTGATTCAAGTCTATGAGGGTGAAAGAACGAGAACCAGGGACAACAACTTGTTGGGCAAGTTTGAGCTCTCAGGAATTCCTCCAGCTCCAAGGGGTGTTCCACAGATCACTGTTTGCTTCGATATTGATGCCAACGGTATCTTGAATGTCTCTGCTGAGGACAAAACCACCGGACAGAAGAACAAGATCACCATTACTAATGACAAGGGAAGACTCTCGAAGGAGGAAATAGAGAAGATGGTTCAGGAGGCTGAGAAATACAAGGCAGAAGATGAGGAGCACAAGAAGAAGGTTGAAGCCAAGAATGCCTTGGAGAACTATTCCTACAACATGAGGAACACCATCAAAGACGAGAAGATCAGCTCAAAGCTGTCCGCCGATGACAAGAAGAAGATTGAGGATGCAATTGAGCAGGCCATTCAATGGCTTGACGCGAACCAGCTGGCGGAGGCCGATGAATTTGAAGACAAAATGAAGGAGCTGGAGAGCATCTGCAATCCGATCATAGCCAAGATGTACCAAGGTGGAGCTGATGCTGGCGGTAGCATGGATGAAGATGATGATGTTCACCCATCTGGTGGCAGTGGCGCTGGCCCTAAGATTGAGGAGGTCGACTAAATCGAAGTCGTCTGATGCTGGTGGTTACTTTTTTGGGTTGTTCCCATTATCGTTACTAGACTTGGCCGTGTTAGGCCCTTAATTTCTTTCTACCTTTTGTCTGTCGATTTTTGTTATTTTTAATCAAACAGTTGGAGAGGACTTCATTTTTAATGCTAGGGCATTTTGTGAGATATTATGTTTGCTTTGCTCTATCATCTTTTAACATCGCAAGACTGACTTCAGATTTGATAAGATGAAGGTAGATAGTGCTAAGTGGTGATTGTATGTGTTTCCCCCACTGGGCCGTTTTGGTCCGGGAAAATACATTGGGTGAACTCGATGTCACGTGTCACCCGTGAAAGCTAATGGGCTCTTTATTTCTGGGTAACTAGAGGAACTCGTTATGGATTGTTCGAGCAATGTTTTTTTTAGTTCGAGCAATGTTGAATCCGAGAGGGCATTTGGGGAAGGAGCTCGCAAAAGTCCTAAATATGATGGAGTATAATTCGTTTCTTTCAATACCCAAATTAAATGCTTCTTGTCACTCAAATCATTCAGGGATGGCGGAAGAAGTTTATGGATAAGTTTATTGCCATATTATTTATGAATATCCCAATAGTTTTATTATCAAGTTTAGAATCTATTATATTTAAGTTAGTGGATTTTCAATTCAAATATTTGAATACCGATGACTATTTTATATTAATTATTATAATATCTTCTTATAAATAGGGTAACTTTCTTAAAGTAAGTCATGGATAAATAATTATTAAGTTCATTTTTTTTGTATTTATGGGATATTCTTCTGGTAAGTATTTAATAATATCAGAACCATCATTTCTTTTTTTCCTTTATTAGAATTTGGCTGTTATGTGAGTTTAAAGTTTTTGCTCATATTTTAATAAAGTTGTCTTCATCTTTTATTAATTTATTAAGCTAGATTTTAACTTCATACTTTAATAAAGATATATTCCCCATTTCGTTTTTTTCTACCGTTTTGGATCTAAACAACTTTCTTCTGGGGACCGCTCCAATAAGACTTGAAACCAGATCTTGGGAAGAGTAATATCATAATTTTTCAAGGACAAAATTCATCTTATAATAACATCCATTAAGCTTGAGATGTGTTTCTTCAAGTTTACGATATTTATCCAGTGAATAAATATTGGATTTCTTTACTATATGGAACATTCCAGATTTTCATTTACCAATCACCCCAATGAATGAATAAATGCAACAGAAAAATAATGAAAAATCACATAGAAGATGGAAAATGCCCATATGAAAAAAAAAAATTATCCTTATCACCAAACTTGTTTTTCTAGCTCCTTTCACCTCTAAAGTGCATCTATGAACTCTTCTAAAGGGAAGCCAGGCTGCACTGCTACGCCTCACTGACAATGAGTCCCTTTTACAGCTTCAACTGGTCTGTGTGACACCACAAAACAATACCCAGCATGTTGAAACTCAAGATTTACAATCCCCTTATGTGGCTTCCATGAGTATCCTGATGCTAGGTCATGGAAGGCATTTAACCAAAATGAATATCTGATTAATGAATGAGTCCACTTTTGTTCTTTTGATGGATTGAGCACAGCCCACTCTTTATGATGGTCCACTGAAGCTTGAAACCTTTTTGATAGCCTCCTTTTCCATTTCAACTAGTTGACCACAGAATGATTCAACATCACTCGCTTCTTTCTTTAACATAAACCTGTATTCTTTCCATTGGTACTGACCAGCTCCATCTTTTGAAACAGGATTCGGAACCTTTTCAAGAGCATTGAATCCCTTGCGGTCCACCGACATTACATATGCATCCTACATTAAATAATCAATGGATTAGTCAATTGGATTCAAAATACTCTAGCGGGAATGTCATGGTGGCCGTGACACATCAATAGAAAGAACAGCAAATAGCAAAAGTAAGAAATTAGCTTCAGATGTAGAGGCAATACTTTTAAATTTGGCGAAAAGATTGTTGTCATCTGCGATCTCATTAACGAACATAGATATAGAAGATGACAAGAGTTGTGGGTTTTAAGGATTTCAAGAGATGATAGATTAAAAAACAACAGTATTTAAGTTATAATGTCTGAGGATCATGATACAAAGCAGAAGACCCAAAAACAGATACAGAAATTCTATCACAGTATTGATAAGACAAGGCGTATTCATTATCAACATGCCTCAATACTGCAAAACCAATATGAAGCAAGGCTTGTTTGAAAGCCATTTTGAAAATGGCTATTACAGATTTTGAGGCAAAACCTAGATTTTGGAGAATAGGTTTTACGGATTTTGAGGCAAAACCTAGGTTTTAAAATATTGTGTTTGGGAAGTTATTGGATTTTATGGAATTCGAGGCAAAAAGTAGGTAGGAAAGAGGAAAGAGAAAGAAAAGGGAGGAAAGAGAAAATTTATTAGGAGAGGGTGTGATTTGACAAAAAAATATCTTTTTTTTAAACTTAAGTTTCAAACCGAGATTTTATATCTAAAATAACTTTTTTAAAAAATATGAGTACTTAGACAAAACATAGGTTTTGGGGTAAAACCTAGGTTTTGAAACTAAATCTAGATTATAGAAATGGAAGCCAAACAAACACTTAATTTGCAATTCATCTATTTTCCCTTACTCCGTAATGCTATAGAATAATTAATTAAATTGAACATACTTTAAAAATGCAAATGAGAAGCACTGACCAATTACTATCAATCAGTCTCAATGTATTACCACAAAAGTTCAGAAGTATAATCAACAAGCTAATAATTGACTAATTGTAGCACTTTACAAGAATGATATCCTAGTTCTGTCCCTAAAAGGTACTTGTTCTCATTATTTAGTCCACACCTTTTAAAAAATATGAATGCGATCCTGAGCTTTATTAACCTAATTTAAGAGGGTTATTCTTGTCTATTGTTTTTCTCCAACGTAGGACGTTAGTGGCTGAAGTAGACTGTTAGCATCCATATGGATACTTCCCAACCAAAAAAAAATGGCAGCATCTTGGCAGGGATCCCCATGTATTGCTGTTGTTTCCTTATCACCATGTAAAAATCCAAACCTGCATCATTTTTTGTTCGCAGACATCCAAATGCATTTCTAATCATTAATGTCAGCCCTTAGTGTTTGGTTAGAAACAGAGTTCAAGCAAGTAAAAAAGTCAACATGAGATCAACATAACTCAAGACAGGATTATATCGTTATATTCTTTGAAAAGCTCAGACTAGTTTGATGGTCATTATCTCTCAATGGGGAAGCTAATGGGACAGATTTTTCAGGGACAGAAAATAGTAACTTGCAACAAAAATAGAAATCACCAAGTTACCTTTACAAGGGCATTCATGTAGACCAAACAGAAAAGCACAAGAGCTCTACGCCTAGCATCACTCTGGTTAATCCCATCAACAAGCCTAGCTGAAAATGATGCTGACAACACAAAGCATATATGAGATATAATTCATTTGTTGCACAGAAAAATTATACTAGTTTCAAGCATCCTAACGGTTTTTTACCCAATGGATCAGCTTTGGATGTGTTCACGTCTTCAACATTCACTTCAAAAGCTCCTCCATGACCATCTAGATATGTGCATGAGCTGCACGCTAAGCTTCTATTAGATGAAATTAAGATCTGAGACTTCAAAATTCTATTTCTAGAGTATCCTGATCATACTTTATCAGGTAAAAAGGCATGCAGGACATCACATGTAGGCAGAGCAAGTACAGTTGATGGTCTAGGAGCCAAATTTTCAAACTGACAGCTTAGTTCTGCAGTCTTACAGGCAAATGAACACGGATTTAAAATCCAGCTGGTGCAATATATTATACTCTAAACAGGTTTTCAAGTTATGATAATTATAATTGTTTGTGAATCATTATTAGTTAATGTCAGTTGTTAGTTATTAATGAATTAAGGTCACGGGGTGATACTCCTATCCTACTGGAGGGGGGAGGGGGTTTGACAGTTAATGGAAAAACAGTTTCCTGCCTCTCTGTTCCTCTTGTTTCTCTCTCCCATCTCTCTGTTCTCTCGTTCCCTCTCATTTCCCTCCAACTTCCTTCCGTCCTATTCTTGGTGTGATACAAATCTCACCAAGTTTAAAATTAATTATCACACGTAAAAGGATCTATCCAGTTTAAGAACTTGAAAACTAAAAAATTTAGGATAGAAGCAAATGTGAACAATAAAGAATGAAGAACTTTAGTAGAATAAAAAAAATTTCAGTGAGTGGAATATCTCAGAATTGTCGTAAACTAATTTCTAGGGATACTAGAATTCAGTTGGCAATGTTTGCAATGCCAAAAATCACACACAAGTCAAGCTACAAATGTAAGCACCCAAGTTCCTACCTCATTTCAAATTTATACACTGAATATCTCTCTACATCTCCCAATATTTCTTGGAGATCATCACTTCGCGATGCACGACCAAGACTAGAGCTTAGTACACCAGAAACAACATAATTGAAGTCCTTCATGGCTTTTGGTTCAGATAGTACAACTTGCTCAAGTTTTTCTGCAAGAGATTTAGCCTGCACCAAGAATATTAAGTCATTGCACTTGTTTGGGTTTCACATTGAAACCACGTTACACACAAGTCGAGACAAAACTCTTCTCGCATACTTACCTCACCTTGTGTAAACTCTCGCATACTTATTGTTAAGGATGAATTTAAGTTCATAAAAAACAATTGCCTTAAACTTCAAAGTCTGTATTTTGGCCCCAAAAAAAAATTCAAAGTCTGTAACCGAGATTAAAGCAATCCATCTTTCCAATATTTATTCATACCATGCCTGACCAGAGGTTTCAGTAGTATTAAATCTCCTGATTACTGATTTCATGCAAAGCAAACAAGATATTAACCTTAACAGAAAAATGCATCTTTTCCAGTACAAACTAAATGTTAATTGCATGTTACACAAAATTTCAGAATAAAAAAGCTGTTTAGATATACAGATCACTTAACACATGAAGCACTCATGTGGCAAAAAAAAAAAAAAAACACATGAAGCACTCCATTGGTAACTATCAAAATTTGCCTGTGTTTTATTGGATTTTGATATTCGGATTATAGTAGGTCATATTTGGAAGCTATGAATGAAGTTTCCTGGTCTTGTTACAAAAGAAAATGATGATAAAATATTTCATCAAGCAGAAACATACTTTCTAGTAATTCCCATATACTGATGACAGTCCCCATAAGTCACCGATTTCCTAGAGTACAGCTTGATCAGTTCCACTATGCAACTCTAAGAATATCACCCTAACCATTTAGAGGAATCAATCAATGCCATATTATTGATTACAATGAAGAGCTCCAGGTGATAAAGATCATGAAGCTTACTTAAATCTCTTTTTCCGACAGAAAATGCCATAAATTTTATTGGTGAAGGAGCAATTAACTCATCCAGCTAAAAACATGGAAAATTTGTAGAGCTCAACAAAACGAGAGTGAGTGAGCATATGGAAACGTTACCTTATCTTCACCAAGTGGAACAACATCTCCAACTAAAGCAACGCATGCTGGTGACTAAGACATGTCAACAAATGAACCAACAAGTCAACATCTTTATATGTTTCGAATCATATAAGATTAAACTATGATAAAAAAGTACTAGGACCTTTTGTTACCCATTTCATGCAGACAATAATGATTGAATGTCAAGGGTCTCTCAATGGACATAATTGTAATAGAATTGGTTTCAAATCAACACAAAATCTTTACGATACCCTAACCTTTTCAATGATTTGAGTAAGCCACCTAAGGGGCCTGGAAAGGGCGTGGCCACAGAAAAAGAACCACGCTCATCAATCAGTGCATTCTGCAAGAAAATGCAAAATATATTATACAATCCTTGCAACTGTGAAATTACATGCAGATACAATTTCTTAACAAAAATAAATGTAAAAATTTTCCAGGGACATGTGGCGAATAAACCAATTTCATCTCCTGGGGAGCAGCTAACTATTCTGCCATAAATTTAGTTATCATTCTTGAAAACCATGAAGCTAACAGGCTTCCCACTCATTAAAATTAGATCAGGCTTCCATTTAATATTTCATTCTTTCAGTTGGCCAAATGAAGATAAATATTTTAAAAAGGAAAGGCTCTGTTCCTTAAAAAGAACAACTTTTTTCTCATTCAGCAGCATGGCCAAACAGGCAATTAAAGTTAGTAAATCCCACTCTTCACAACATGGACATCAACATCCATGGTAGGTTAACATTCTTCCCTTCAGACAGGGGAAAGGGTAAAAATTATAAACGAAAAACAAAAAAAGGATGAAAACGTACCACATTATGTAAATTGTTTTCAGGTACCCATGTATATGGCTTCCCTCTCCTGATCAGGTACGTAACTTTCGACGTATAGATACCACTCTTGCTGACATAGTGAGGCAAAGTAACATCACTTCATTAGCAAATATACTAAATTCGGTGGCTGAAACCCCCATATTAAAAATAACAGCCATATGGAATGAACTATCAAAACGAACAGCATCTAACAAAATATTATGCCAAATAAAATGAAATAGTTCGTTAAATTGCCATGACTAGCAATTTAACAAGATAGGACAAAACCGGTACCTTCCTTTGACGTCTGCTTTGATGGTACTGAAAGAACCTTGCCAGTTCGATGCCAATATGTTCTGTAAAACAGAACCATTTAACAGTCAATATATGATCACATCTGTAGAGCCTGCGAAATTCTGATAGGAGCGTAAGAGAGAAGGAGGACCTTGCATTTCTCGGCAAATGACAAGGTGTGGGATTTCATGGCTTCACGTAGTTAGCGATATGCACACCACCAGCTCGCCAAAAAATAGGAGGTCCCTTACAAATTACAGAGCTCAATAAAGCAAAGAAGAGGGTTGAATGGGGACGGCGGGGAGGGTGAGCAAGGGAGATAAACACAACAGTGGTGTTGGCGTTAGTACTATCAATGGCCCTTTGATTCGGCTAAGATCGAAGGGATTATCTCTAATCCTGTGTATGGTACTGGTACTGGTGCTGGTCGGAGGGTTTGGTGCGTACTGTAATATAATCATACGCGTGTATTAAGATATTTTTACAGATTTTAAGTTGTTTTCATCTTAGTTTATTTATATTGTTGAGAAAAATTGTTTTCCAAATATGCACTATGTAATATTACAACACATTACATTAATTTTCATTACATTGCTGCATTGATTATATAATTTTTTTTGTCAAAACAGTCCATTTTATTAATCACCAAACAAAGATATTATACACATAATAGTCGAAGCCAATAAAACTCTCACAAAATACCTAGTTTTACAACCAAACACACAAAACTCACCAAAGAAAGTAAAGACAATCCTTAATTACAAACAGCATCCTAACTCACTAAACTTTATCTCTATCTCTACTACAAAGAGTTCTTAAACAGACATATTACACCTAGATACTCAAGACCTAATAGTATCCTCCTATACTATCATGCGTTCACATCTTCTTACCCTATGTCAGTCCTGCTTTCTTGCATATTCTCCAAGTCTTCCTCCATTACCTGCAGCAGAGAGGTTGGTGGCTTGGCGAGCCATCCTTAAGGTACCAATCCCCTCATGACCAATGTTGCTAAGTGGTTCGCAGCCTTGTTGCCACTTCTTGCAACATTTATCAGTTCGCATTCGTTACACATCTATGATTCTAGTATCTTCATGCACTGTTGTACTACGCCTATACTTTGCCATTCACATCCTTTTGTCTCCCTATTTTCCAGCATTCTGCATAAGCCTTGACAGTCAGTTTCGAAGATCTTCATCCCTCCCCACCAAATTTCACCACACTCTAGTGTCTCTAGCATCGCCAAACTCTCTGCCATAAATGCTGAGTCTGCCTTGATGCATTTCCCTATTCCTCCTACATATCTTCCCTTTCAGTCTATGCCAACAATCCCAATAGTAGCATCCTTACTTTTCTGGCAGAATGATGCATCCACGTTTATTTTGATTGCTCCCAATTCGGGCTTCTGCCACTTGGTTTTTCTTTCCTCCTCTCTCAGTTTCTTCTTTTCCTTGATTGTTGCACTTTTGTAATCTCTCACCTTTCTCATTGCACTTGCTATGCAAAACCAAGCATCCACTTCAGTCTCTTCAAACACCTTCTTGCATCTTCCTTTCCCTATTCCCCAGCATATTCCAACAAATAATGCTACATCATTCTCATTTGGACCATCTTTTTTTCTAGCCACTCTTCAAGCCACTTGTCCATTCTTTCTATATTCCATTCATCAACTTTTAGTGAAAGAGGGGAGCCAAACCAACATGGTTTGGCCCAAGGGTAGAGGAAGATTAGATGCTCAGTGGTTTCTACTTTCTCTTTGCATACCATACATATTGGTGAATTTCCAGACTTCCTTCTGAACAAGTTTTCCTTGGTTGCTAGTGCTTCATTGACCATTCTCCACATAAAGTGTCTGATTTTTAGAGGCATTTTAATTTTCCATATCATTCTCCATAATTGTTTTGATGCCCTGTGTGAGGTTCCAGGGTCCCTTTTCTCATTTTTGCTTCCCTTGCTAACCTCCTGCATATATCTTCTTTTAAGTGAGTATATTCCTTCTTTGTTATTTAGCCACATCATTTCATCAGGGCCATTGATACTTGGTAATCTGATGCCTCTGATAGCTTCAATTTCCTCCTCCTCTAGTATCCCTTCCAGCCCTCCAAGTTCCCATCTTCCCTCTCTAATTAGGTTCTCCACCTTCATTTCCTTCATTCCTTCTGTCAGCGCCACTTCCCTCAACTTATATCCTTCTCTACTAGGTATCCACCTATCAGTGAATACCTTAACCATCTTCCCGTCTCCTATTTTCCAGCATAGCCCCTCTTTAACAAGCTCTCTTCCTTCAAATATACTTGACCATCCCCATGATGCATGTCCCCCTTTTTTGCATTCATAAAGCCAGTTTTAGGAAAATAAATTCCTTTCAGAATCTTGCACCACATGTCATCAGGATTCTTGAGTATTCTTCATGCTGTTTTTGCAAGCAATGCCTTGTTGAACTTCTCTAGCTCTCTAAACCCCATGCCTCCTTCCTCCTTAGATTTGGTCAATACCTTCCATGCCTTCCAGTGTATTCTTCCTTCTTGATTTTTCTGCCCTCACCAGAAATTTGAAATCATTCCATCTAACTCTGCACACACTTTCTTTGAGAATTTAAAACAAGACATAAGAAAGATATGTATGGCATTTGCCACAGCCTTTATTAGCACTTCCCTGCCAGCAAAGGTTAGTAGTTTTTGTTTCCATCCTTATAGCTTACCCTTCATTTTATTCTTAACAAACCCCAGAGCCTTAGATTTGGATCTCCCCCATGTCAGTGGCAGGCCTAGGTACCTCCCTGGTTCCTTACTTCCTTCTATTCCTAACACCTCATATGCAGCTCTTTTGTCCATTTCATTGGCGTTCTTGGAGAAGAAAATGCTGGATTTCTCTAGATTGATAGATTGTCTTGAGGCTAAACAGTAGCAATCTAACACAGTCTTCAGCATCTTGTAGTTATGCTTTTCCCCATTTATGAAAAGGATTGCATCATCTGCGAAAAACAATGGGTTATCATTGGGTATTTGTGTGCCATCTTTATTCCTTTCAGCTTCCTTCTGTCTGTATGCCAATTAATCATTCTTGATAACACATCAGTTGCCAAGATGAATAGATAAGGTGATAGAGGGTCACCTTGTCTAATGCCTCTTTCCATGTTCAGCCTTGCTATTTTCCTCCCTCCCACCATTAGATTCAAGCTTGCTGATTTAATGCATTCCATTATCCAGCCTATCCACCTCTCTCCAAAGCCCATTTTCCTCATTGTTGCCTCCACAAATTCCCATTCCAATCTATCATAGGCCTTGCTCATATCTACCTTTACTGCCATCTCAATCTTTCTCCCTTTCGTCTTCCCCTTTAGGTAGTGGAATGCTTCCTGCGCAATCACAATGTTGTCTTGAATGAGTCTTCCTGCCACAAAAGCTCGTTGATTTTCAGTGATGACCCTCATCATCAGAGGTCTCAATCTGTTAGCCAGCACTTTGGAGACAATCTTATAAACAAAATTGCATAAGCCTATAGGCCGATATTGTCCCCCATTTTCTACCTTAGGTATGAGTACAATGTTTGTGCTGTTAACTGGTTTGAGCCTTCTTCAAAAAATTCTTGTACCATCTTACTCACATCCTCCTTAATTTCTCCCCATGCTTTCTGATAGAACTCTCCCGAGAATCCATATGGCCTTGGTGCCTTGGTTCCATTTAACTGGAAGGCTGCCCTCTTGATCTCCTCAGTTTTTACTTTTTTTTCCAGCAATTTGTTATCTTCATTTGTCACCATGCTTCCCACGTATTGTAGGGCCCCTTCCATATTTCTTCTTTCATTTGATGTGACTAAATCATTATAGTACTTAGTAAAAGCCTTATTTATCTCTTCATCCTCTTCTAGCCATACTCCATTTTCACTCTTCAATCTTGCAACCTTATTTCTATTCCTTCTCTGTAGTGTAGTTGAATGGAAGAATTGCTTATTTTGATCACCTGCTTTGAGCTAGTTTATCCTAGCTCTTTGTTTCCAATACTTCTCTTTCCTGTCCCATGTTTCCTCAATTTCCCACAGCAACTTCTCAATTTCTTCTTTCCTTTTCTTGTCCAGCTCCCCTTTCCTACAAATGGCCAATTCTACTGTTAGTTGCTCAATTTTTCTTCTAGCATTAGGAAATTTCTCTCTTCCCCATCTTGCAAGGATTTTGCTGCATTTTCCCAGTCTTCTTACCAACTCTTGCACCTTTGATTCACCCCTTATTACTTCAATTCCCCATCTTTCCTGACCACAGATAGAAATTCTTCATGCTCAGTCCAGTATCTCTCAAATTTGAATGTTCTAGGCACCTTCACATATTTGTACTCGCAGTCCACCACTAGCATATGATGGTTTGAGCCCACTGGTTCCACGTGGATTACTGCAGCACTGTGAAATGTTGCCCTGAACTCAGTGTTTGCTAAGCCACGATCAATTCTTTCCTTCACATGCTCACTTCCCATTCTATTGTTGCTCCAAGCGTATCTTGCCTTATGAAAGCCTAAATCAAGTAGTTGACAATATGCTATCATGCTTTGAAAGTTGAGTACCCTTCTAGCATCAACTGGTAATCTTCCCAAATTTTCAGCACCAGATGTAACATCATTAAAATCTCCAACACAAAGCCATGTGCCTTGGATGTTGGTTGCTATCTCCCTTATCTTCCTCCATACTTCCAATTTTTCTTCTACTATGGGGGCTCCATATACACATGTTAAAAAATCTGGTACTTTTTCATGTTGGGCAGTCAAGTTGGCATGTATGCTATTCTTTAAGCTGTGCCATGTATTGATTATTATTTCCTCCTTCCATCATAGGACAGTCCTCCACTCTTCCCCCTTGGTTCCACATAAAACTGCTCCTCCATCTTACATTTCCTACTAACCTTTTCCATCTTTTCTCTCTTCATTTTTGTCTCCATTAGGAAGATTATTGAGGGATTCATCTTCCTGCTCTCCTCCCTCAATTTATTGATTGTCAAGGCTCTTCCCAAACCTTGACAATTCCAGCTTATGAGTTTTATGGTTCCTTGGTGGCTGTGTAGGTCGGCCACCTCCACCTTCTATTTCATGTATTGTTATTGCCTCACATTGGTTTCCCTGCCCCCTTATATTCAGTCTGGACATCTTCTTAAACACTCTCAAACTCCTCCTTCCTCGCTCCTTGATCTGTGTTCTCATTTCTAAATTGCTCTTCCTTCTTTCTTCCTCAAGAGTTAGCTTCATTCTTTTCCCTGGGGAAGATCCCTTTCTCCCTTATGCATCTCTTTTCAGTTTAATCATCTTAAATCCTTCTGTAACTTCTGCCAGTGTTGCTGTGCCTTCATATATCACTATAGCCTTCGATAAGTCTTCTATTTGTTATCATCCCCTCCCTTGCACTCCATCCCCTTCCCCGCACTATTGTTTGCTTCAGCCTTCCCTTCCTTCTGTTGTTTGCCTTCTTCACCCTCATTCTTACTCTCATTCCCCTCCTTACCCCCTGGCATCTGTTTTTCGTTTAAATTTGTGCTTCTCTGCTTCTTGTCTTTCCTCACTTGCCCTTCCTTACTCCCATTCTCAACTCTACTTATTGAATTCCTTATTTCACTCTTCATGTTTTCTTCCTCAATATCCTTTTCCCATCTTTTTTTAGGCATCTGACAGCTCCTTCGATCCTTCTAGATGACGTAGTGCTCATCCAGGCTCTATATTCTACGTTTCCTTCATCATCACTTCCTTTTCTATCTGAGCAGCTTCTCTGATCATGGCCAATTATTCCACATCTATAGCAGAAGTTCTGCAATCGTTCTTACTGCACTTTGATCCATATCAGATCCTTCCCTGGTCTCTCTATCCACATACCTGTCACCAGTTGGTTACGTATATCCACGATAACTCTTGCACGTAGATCGTTCCATATTAACAGTCCTTCTCTCATTAGATTCTCAACCATGGCTGCCTCACCAATAATTGAGCCTCACGTAACAACATTTTCCTCATCCATAGCCTCCAGCGGCAGCTCATGGAATTGAATCCAGAATGGAGACAAATTAAAATCCACCTCCTTATACACCATATATTCTTGCCAGCATTGTATGCATAGGAGAGCACCTTGGACCGACCAATGTCTTCCTTGAAGTACCTTCAGTAAGTCCTCTTTGGGCCTGAATTCAAAGATATAGGCATTTACCTCTACTTCTATTATTTCCAGATCTTTGTTTCTCGATAGATTCCAACCTTTCCGTATCATTTGGATCGTAGTTATACGATTCAGTGTCTTCTTCGCTATCAGCTTCCCTACCAATGCTTCTCCACGCATCTTCCTCTGCATATTCTTTTTCCAAGCCAGATTTGCCTTCAGGTCGTTCTTTCTTTCATGGCTTGGATTTGCTTATCCTTCCATACTGTCTCATTTCTCCATTCGAATTCCACCTTGCACCTCTCCTGATCCTCACACAACCACACCGATACACTGCACAATGATGTAGCTCGCTCTTTTCCTCCACCGCAGTGGGCGGCTGAATGCACATTTTGCATTGCGATGTTCAACAGAACACGCTTTTGGCAAGTTTCGGCAAAAAAAGAAAAAACCGCCGTAACAAACTCTCACGTGGAGAGAGAAAGGCTCTCATGAGGGAGAAAAAAAATCACTAGCCAACCTCTTTTTGAATTAGTTCTGTGTGCATTGACTATATAATTAACATGCATGAATCTACACATGCACGGACATCTCTATCTTTTATAAATCAACATTTAAACATTTATACATTTCATTTTTATTTTAATAGAATTAAAATATTTATTTAATTTTTTTTATTTTTTAGATAAAACAAAAATTTCATTGTAGAATTCATTAATAATGTATCAAATGAATTATCTATAATCATCCTTCCATTATATTGTATTTTCATCCAATTCAATTCCACTGCATTTGCATAAGCTGCATGATCCAAAAATGGGAGTTAGATTATTCATCCGTTGATCCAATTATTATATCTAGCATGGGGGCACATGGTCATGAGCATATCCGAAAATCATTAGCATTTTTTTTATAATTTTGTTAATTTTTCTTAGGTCAAGCATAAAATGAAGGTTTTGGCAAAAAAAAGTATTAAAAGGTGGTGAACCTTTTTACGTCACAAAACTACCTTTAAATATTTAAAATGGAAAAAGAATACTTGGTAAATATAATATCACTGTAATATATGCATATACCAAATTTACTGTAAAAATTAATAACGTTATGTTATATGTAATGGTCATATTATTTTTCTCACATGTCAAGTATTTCAGTTCTTTTATATGCAAAAAAACATATACCATTTAGACTAGCGTTGAAAACTACTTTTATAACGTGATTTATAATTACGAAGTAAGTATACGAGAAGAGTTTGATCTCGATTTATGTGAATGTAGTTTTTCAAGGTTTTTTTGGTGCTAAAGAAAATAAAGACAAGTCAAAACTACCTAAACTCTAGGGAAGGAGACGCTAGAGCTATCCGCCACCAGCTTCAAGTAAACTTCGGAACAAGGCTCATGAAGAAGGACCAAATTCTGATCTTGCAACGCCCTTTTCTTGGCCAGGAAATCAGCACACGCATTTCCTTTTCGAGAGTGTGATAAATCTCGGCAGACCAGTCTCGTGCAAGCAGCTCCCTGATGTTGAGAATACGACCACTATATTTGTGGAAAGCAGGAAGTTCATTGGTGACCAACCGAATGGCTTCTAAGAAATCAGATTGAATGATCAGGTTCCTATAGCCAGCATCCCAAGCAATAGTAAGGCCATGCCATAGGGCATTAAGTTCAGCATGGATATTATCGGAAAGACCTAGGTTGCCAAAAAATCCTCTTAACCAAGCTCCATCCGAGTTGCAAAACAAGCCACCAAAGCCAGAGAGACCTGGGTTGCCCATGGAGCTACCATCAATATTTAACGCAAGAGCACCTGAGGGGGGAGCTGTCCAGGACACCCACTTAGTAGAAGCCAAAGCAGCTTTTTCGGGAGCCAGGAAAAGCAAGTCCTGACGCATCTTTCTTATTTCAAGAGCTAGGATCTGAGGGACATAAGGAGAACTCTTGAAAATGTGTTTATTACGGTCCCGCCATACCCACCAAACAATAGGGATGAACCAGGTGTTCTTCTTAGATGACAACTTGTAGAACCAAACTTTAAAGCTGCTATCATGGAAAAAATCAACATCCAAGTGAAATCCCATAAGGCGCCAAACCCTCTGTGCCTAGACACAATCATGAAGACAATGAAGAACCAATTCAGAAGGGTGGTTACACCTAGGGCAAGAACTTGAAGACGTCAAATTACGATGAAGACGAATATCGTTCTTTAGGAGAGCATCATGACAAGCAAGCCAAACAAACATCTTCAGTTTTTCTGGGATTTTCAAGCGCCATATCTAAGACCAAGATAAGTCAGCAACATTAGGATCAGGAATCAACCTTTTAATGAGCCAGTTATATCCAGCACGAGAGGAGTATGCACTATCAAGGGAGTGAGACCAGATCCACGTATAAGAACTATTAACATTTAGAGTCACAATAACACTATTAAGAGTGGTGATAAGGTCAGGCGTGAGAGGGGTACAAAGCTGATTGAGATGCCAAGCCCCATCCTTATAAATGTCAGCCACAGTAAGAGCTCTATCACTTAGATGAACATATGGGACTTTAGTACATAATGATTCATTACCCAACCAATTCGAAAACCAAAGGGAAGAAGACCCGTCGCTTAACCGAAACTCATATCCACCTTTCAACTCCTTAGCCGCATATTTGAAAGAGTTCCATGTGAAAGAACCTTGCTTAGCCCCAGGAAGGGGTGGATTTCCCACAACTTCATATTTGTCTCTCATCACCTAAACGCAAAGTTTCTCAGGACTATGCATCAGTTTCCACACCACCTTCCCAAGGAGAGCTTGGTGAGCCTTGTTTTACGATGGCCTAGACCGCCTGCTTGTTTCGATCGCGCCACTTTGTTCCAACTAACCAAGTAGATGCCCCTATTATTATAGTTAGTCCAAATAAAACTCCTTGTAATAGAGTCTAACTTGGAACACACAGAAGATGGAAGCCAAGCATTGTGCATGATATATGTCGGGATGGATGCCAAAACAGAGGAGGCAAGAGCTAAACGGCCTGCTTTGTTCAGCAAGTTCTTTTTCCACGAGGCCAACCTGGAGCTCAATTTATCAATTAAGAAATTGAAGTCGTCTTTCTTGACTCTCTCATGGAAAATAGGAAAACCAAGATATCTCCCAAGATTATTAGTAAAGCCAATACTAGACATACGAGTAAACTTATGCCTTTTAGCATTAGGAACACTCTTGGAACAGAAGGCTTTAGACTTATGAACATTGATTTTAAGCCTAGACACCTTACAAAAATTGTCCATAACTTCAGAGATAACTCGAACCTGTGAAGATTTAGCCATGGAAAATAGTAGTAGATCATTAGCAAAGAGAAGATGGGAGATGTGAGGACCATTTCTAGAAACAATAATAGGCGACCATCTACCATTTGTAACTTCCTTGGTAATAGAGATACCAAGTCATTCCATACAAAGAACAAAAAGATAGGGAGACATAGGATTGCCTTTTCTCAACCCTCTTTTTAGCATGAATCCAGGTAATTTATGGCCATTCCAAAGCAGTTTAAGAGAAGCAGAAGACACGTCATGCATAATCAAATTAACAGTAGAAGGCAGAAATCCAAATCCTTGGAGGGTAGATTTGAGAAATCGCCAGTCAAGTCTGTCCTAAGCATTTTCTAAGTCGAGTTTGAAACCAATATCACCAGTCTTCTTCTTAACTATGGACATATTGTGAACAATTTCCTGCAAGATAATTGCATTATCTGAAGTGTTTCTACCAAGAACAAAACTACTCTGCAGTAGCCCAATAATATCAGCAATGAAAGGTCGAAATCTCCTTACTAGAACCTTAGTAATCAATTTAAAGACCACGTTGCAAAGTCTTATTGGCCTAAAGTCCCTAAAGTACCTCTCAGATAGGAGGATGAAAATCACCAAAGAGAAAAGCATCTCTCACGAGTACCCAAAGATCATCACCCAACTGCTTCCGAAAGGATTTGAAGAAAAACAGCTTGAAACCTATCTGGGCCTGGGGCCTTATAAAGCTTCATAGACTGTAATGCTTGAAAAACTTCCTCTTTAGTAACAGGCTTGCTTAAAGAACTAACCGCTTCTTCAGGAATATGAGGCAAGTCATCAGGAGTCTCTTCATCCACATCCTTTAGTGAACAAAACAAACTCTTGTAGAATTTAATAGCTTCGTCCTTTAGAATATTGTCATCATTGCACCAAGCGCCATCAGAAAGATAAAGGCCATGAATCTTATTTCTTCGTCTTCTGAGTGTAGTTTGGGTGTGAAAGAAAGTTGCGTTCCTGTCTCCAAATTTCACCCAATTTTCTCTAGATTTCTGGAACTAGAAAATCTCCTCTTGATGAAAAATATTTAGGTACTCAGGTTGGAGCTTGGATTGTAAGCTCCATAAAGAGTGGGAAAATGCCTCCTCCATACTTCTCTGAATGCCTCACAATCTACCTTCTAGCGTTCTTTTGTTTCTAAAGATATTCCCAAAAAACTCCTTATTAAAACTGAGAGATTTCTCTTTAACCATATCCAAAGCGTGAACAAAATTTCCTCTACATGCAGGCCAAATCTTATTGATTAAATCCACATAATTCTAATTATATAACCAAGCAGCTTGAAAACGAAAAGGCCTATCCTGACATGACCTTGTAAAACCACCACACTTGAGCAATATTGGGTTATGATCGAAGTAAAGATGAGCAAGAGTTTCCAAAGGGGCATCAGGGAAAGCCAGTCTCCAAGCATTGTTACAAAAGCCACGGTCTAATTTTTTAGCCATATACGTTCCTACTTGAGTTCGCCTATGTCAAGTAAATTTGGAACCAACAGAGTGGATATCCAGGAAGTTGCAGGCCTCAAGTACTTCAACAAACCTCTCAACACGGGAATGATACAAGTTTTTCAAGGTTTTGATGAACAGTCACATAGAAAAAACTAGGAAACATATTTTAAAAAATGGGGAAACGTTGGGTGAAAGGAACAGGGAATATCTCTATAATTTTTTTTTAAATTTCTAAATTCCAAAACGATAACACGAATATCACAAATCCCATATTCCTACCTAAAAACCGAATCGGGATATCAAGATGTAGATGCTTTTACAATTTTGTCCCTTACTTTTTATTAAAAAAAACCTATGAGATTTGTGAATGGTATTACACAATTTGTGAAAATCATTCCACAAATTGTCAATTTTGACAAAATTTAATTCAATTGGTTAAATTTTTTTATATGTTTCACATGTCAAACATGATTGTCAATGACATTACCCAACTTGTTAAATTTATTACACAAGTTATCAATCCTTTTAAAAATGTAGTCAATTTTACAAAATATGACTCGATCAGTTGATTTTTCGTAGTGTTTTACGTGTTAAAAGTGATAGTCAATGATATTATTTATCTTATTAAAATCATTTTACGAGTTGTCAATCTATTTAAAAGTATAGTTTATTTCATAGCCCATTAGTTGAATTTCTTCTAATATTTTACATGTCACAAGTGATAGTTAATGGGCCTATTTGTAACAATATTTGGAAAAGTGACATTCAAGAATTTTTTTCTGCAAATAATCTCCTCCATATATTTATCTCGATTTGTGTAAAAGTATTTCTGTACCCCTTTTCCAAATGGCCCAATAACATGGTACGAAACTGTTACATGAGTTGTCAATGCTTAAAAGCGTTGTCAAGGAGGGAGAAGAATAAAGTAATTGAAGAAAGGATAATTCCATTCAAATGTTCAAATCACAGAGCTCAACACTCTCCTGAATGTATCCTTTTACACACACTAACTCTATGTAATTTCATAATTTTTATGGTATTTTTCGGGGATTTTCCCGAAGAAATATGCTTGCTGTCAGTATTTAGATTGACTTCTCTACCAGAGTTGTTTTATTTTGGGTTTGTGAAGGTGTTTGTTTAGATTGACTTCTCTACCGGAGTATTTAGATCGACTTCTCTACTCATGGCTTCTTTTTTTGTGCGTAGACAACTTGACATCAATCTATCATGATTCTTTCTCCCGAGTTTCTCTTGTTGCTTCCGCCACTGTTCCACAGTAATGAGTAAAGCGGCGAGTTGAGTCGAAGCTCTGTTATTCACTTCCTTGTTTGCATTGTAAACTCGTATCCATGGAATCTGTGGAGAATTTATCGGAGGGAGATCCGTCTTTCCCATCGTCACATCATTCTACGGTATTCAATAGAGATCGCCATATCACATTTCTTCAGATGATGTACCAGTTGCTGCCACCGCCCTACCAGCTCCAGGAGATCAATCGCCTTACCCTCGCTTATTTTGTCATCTCCGGACTTGACATCCTTGGGGCTCTCGATCGGGTATTTATGATTCCTCTCCCATGCTAGCATTGGGCAATTCAATGGGATTTGAACATGTGAATTCTGGGTCTCTACTTGTAGGTTCAATATTCCTTCATTCTCTGTTGTGGGTCATTCATCCTGAACTTGACTGATCAGCAAAACTGGTTGCCCTTTTGGGCATGTATATCAACTTTGGTGAAATCCATGACATGGGCAGTCAGAGCTGGGATTTTATTTCGTTACTGAAATAAAGGGACAAAAAATCCTTAGTAATAATATATCTAATCCATATAGGTGTTTGCCGAAATGGCTGCTAAAAATAATGATTGGTTCATCTTACGGTTATGGCCTTGTGGGCTCTAAACCTAGAACATCATTCTGCATTTTAACCATCTTATTTCAATGTCTGTAGTCAATTTAAACTTGCAGTATTTATTTGCCTCTATCATGTGGTTTATCATTTCCATATCAATTTCTTTTTCTTTTTCTTTTTCCTTTTCTTTGAATGAGCTTACGTTTAGTATAACCTGTATGTGCCTTGTTGGAATACTGATACCCGATTGATGAAGCTACTCAAAATAAACTGTTGCTCAATGTCTTTAGACTGCTATATTATGTTCAAGCTATTTTTAATATCAATGGTTGTCTTAATTATTTCTGTTAGGGTTTGGAAGTTTGTACGACAAGGGAGGGGGAAGAAAGAGGAAGGAACTAATGATTAAATGATATCCTTTCCATTTCCTTGTTTGGTGCAAAATTTTCCTTCAAATCCCCCAAATTGAATGAAGTTGATAATATATAATGGAAGAAATACTCCAGAAGATTTCAGAAGGTTTGCTGAAAATCCTTCACTATACTCACGTTCTTTTTAATAACCCCCAAACAAGGGAAATGTTCTCTTCCCATCCCTTTTTATAATCCTCCACTCAAACATACCATTAAATGCCATTGTAAGATTACAATTAACTTGTAAACTGGATTCAATTCAAATTCTACCAAATGTTATAGGTTGACAAGGATGCTGTTGCTAATTGGGTTTTGTCCTTGCAAGTTCTCCCAAGAAACCAACGAGAGAGTGGCAGTGGTATGAAATGCTTCCTAGAAATGTACAGCTTCTAGCAACATATGATCTCTAATATTTTTTTGAACCTTCATGTAATGTTGATGTGGCTATCTTTTTGCTGCAGGACAATTCTTTGGTTTTCTTGGTTCCAGGTCTTCACAGTTTCCTTCAGTTGATAATGGGGTAAGGAGAAACATTAAAGTGCTAAACATCTTGTTCAAAGTTTTACGTTGGCGAACAATTTATATTTGTTTCTGCATAAATATGTTGAGCAAGCGCTTTGATTATTTTTTTTTATTCTAATCATTTTATTTTAGGTAACTTGTTGAAATGTAAATCTGCTAGGTTTTACTTCCCAACAATAGTCACTTGGCAAGAACTTGCTGCGCCCTTTCCATATTGAAAATTGTTGGTTATAAACTGTCTAACAATGACGTTGAATCATTATTGACATCAATGAGAAATCTTCAGCAGCCTGATGGAAGGTATGTTTTTAAATTCTGGAATCTTCTTGCTACTCTTATTAGTTCCTTGCATCCATATTCCTTTATTTTGCAGTGTGGGTTGGAATTTACAGCCATGATGATATGCTTAAATCAATTTTCGTTCTGTTTAAAATTTATCTCTGTAAACTGTAGTTCAGATTTCTTCTTATTCACTTAAAGTGTGCATCTCTTTGGATAGCTTTATGCCCATCCATACTGGGGCTGAAAAAGATCTGCGATTTGTATATTGTGCGGGTAAGAGTTATAATTAAGATGCATTTAGCTCATTGACTCGAATGACAAGGCAATGTTATTTCATATCATAATTACTTTTGGACTGTATCAGCTGCCATCTCTTTCATGTTGAATGACTGGAGTGGCATGGACAAAGAGAAAGCCAAGGATTACATATTACTCTGTCAGGTTTGTTGATCTAGTCATCAGCTATTCTTGGGGTTTACTATCGGTTCTGGCAGTACATGATTAATCAGATGATGATATATGAATATACCTAAAATTTGTGTCTATTCTTCACCTTTTTCTTGCCTTTTCAGTCTTATGATGGTGGCTTTGGACTAGTTCCTGGTGCTGAATCACATGGTGAGTTGAAATAATTTTCATTATTTGATGTTATTCTATGTTGGAGGGCGGACTATTGCAATGTTGTTAGTTAGATCAGTTGTGGTAACTCTGGTGTATGGTTTTCCAAATTCTCTTGATTATTACTTCATAAATCTCGTTGATTATACGGATCTCATTCATGTTGGTAATTAGGAGTGTGAACCTGGGACCGGTTCTATATGGCTTACTGTCAAAGCCTGAGAATCATGTTTTAACTGCATAAGACCTAGTGTGTTTACCAGCTTCCTTCTGTTTGCTCCTTCCAGCATCCTTCATTTCCTTTCATTCTCTTCAGAGAGTCCTTTCTTTCGTTAGTCAAGACCTATCACTTGCCAGTCATAGAAAAAAGAAAATAAAAGAATAGAAAACCTACCACTTGATGTTAGGTTTTTCCTACCCACCTGATTCTCTCTAATTTATAGTGGTACACTAGTTTTTCAGGTCTCAAGCATTTTTTTTTTTGAGCAAATAGTCCATTTTATTGATAACCAAAATTGATTTTACAAACACTAATAGCCGAAGCCAAAGAAACACTCAGAAAATCCTAGGATTACAAACTAACACACAGCTAAAACCAAAGAAAAATATAAACCACAGCTAAATCCAAAGAAAAATATAAACCATACTAACCTACTATTACCGTATTCCTAAACATCCTAGCAACTCATACCACAACCTAACTTTCTATATCAGCTTCTTAGCCTATACCTGTTCTGTTACCCATATCCTGATGTCCTTG